>VDFB02047738.1:0-19525 GCA_007258455.2 Sequoia sempervirens | reverse complement strand
TCTAAACCATATCCAATCCGTTATCATTGCATTTGTAGCAAATTTCAACTTGGAGCCATCATTTTCAAGTCAAAATTCATAAAATGTCACCTAGGGCAGTAATGAAAATCCACCAAAACACCTTCCCTACTCTTAAAACCTATGCTAACATCTAAAAAAACCCTAGTGCACCCATTCCACCAACTTACAAGCAAATCCAACAATGGAACATGAGTGACTTTTACATTTTGTTCACTTCAAACCCCCAAAACAAAGTTATACAGACCCGCCTATAGTAAAATAATTGTAAAAACCTCAAATCTCTATGAAAAATATTCAAACTAGAACCAAATTAGATTTCCTTCATATCTCCATCAAATCCAATATGCTTTGGAACAAGAACTAATTGCATGGGGCCATACAATGGCCTAGAGCAACATATTTTCTAGAAAAACACATAAATTGAAGAGCTTCTTATTGTTTTCTTCAACCAAAATTTCAACAACAACCTTAAATTGAATTCATCAAGAATTTTTAAACTTGACACACCCAAAACTAACCAAAAAACCTACCTCAACCAACTTTTGAGCTTCATGACCGTTGGTCTACCTTGTTTTTGCATTTTTATAACTTTTAGATGACAACATTTGACAATATTTTTCAATATTTACAAATTTGAACCCAAATGACCCAACGTGACTCCATACAATGTAAATGGTCTATTATGACCTTATTTCAAGACAAAAAGACTCAAAATCCCTAAAAACAACTTAAGATCTTACTTGACCAAACTTGCAAAATTGAACTAGCATGGTGCCCCTACACCATACACCCGGCCTGAAAAAGTTCTCAAGTCCCTTGAGAAGTTAATTTGAAACTTTTCCACACCACTTTGATCTCTAATAACCTTTACATCTGGTACTCCTTTCCAATGAGTTAAGTATTGGAAACGTGCATTGTCTCTTCTCCTTGTCCGATCGGATCCCACAATAATAGTGGTTTACAATTTTTGGCCAACCGACATCAAATAATTTTGTTTAACTAAATCTTCACTTTCGTGCAGCACCTATAGCAACTAAACTGGAGGAATTTGAAAGATACAAACCAGAGTTTCATGATATTTTGTCTATAGATTCTAAATATATTTTTTTCAAAAAATTTTGGAGTTAGATTACACTTTTCCATCTCCCTCAAAAATAGTTTTTCAGAAAACAACATTTTTAAAAAGTGACTTATCATCAGATAACACATATAACTTTTTTTCCACGAAGGATAAAATTATAATTCTTTCAAATTTAGATTTGTAACTCTGATATCTAGTGCTTCCACTTGGTTAGATAGTTTTTTATTGAATATTTTTTCCTTAATCAAGTTTCAAAGTCAAATAAATTACAATTCAGACACAGTGTGACTGTATAACGCATAATTTTTTTTGTATATGTCAAAATTCAATTTTTATTCTTTGTTAGATCAAGGACTTCAATATTTGGTGCACTCATATTTTTAAAATATTTTTTTGATAATTTTCTATTTTCCATTACGTGCGTATTAGAGAGCTTCTTGATTTTCTGCGTGAAAAAACCTCCATTCACAAGAAATAAAAATAACTATAATAATCAAGTTAAATTTTATTAAAATTATACTTTTTGGAAGCTTATAATAAGGAATACATACTTACAAAAAAAAAAAATTTAAATGAATTCATTTGATCCCTAAAAGGTAAATCAAAAGTGTCTTTTTAATGATTTTGATAGTGTAAAGGAGACTCAAGTATAGGTATGGTTGGTTTAAAAAACTAGTGAGGTTCTATCCACAGTTTTGGTCTAAGGTGGTTTGATCAAACTAGGTATTCAATTGGGATCCTAAAATGGAGCATTTGAAGGCTTAAATCATTATATTTCTAAAATATGTGATTTCAGCAAAAATCTGATTCTGTGAAATTGTAAACCACTATTGTGGCAAAGACCATTCGATGCTTTCCTTGAAGTTGTTGTCCTCCATTTGATGAATGTCTAACTTTCTCTCCATTTGAAACTAATGTTGTACACTTGCTTTTATACCTATACCATACATGTTTTGAATTGTCCTTTCCCTCACTCTTGAAGCATACTTGAACTCATTCACTTGTCTTTTCCAAATACCCTTAATCACTCCACCTTTTCCTCTTATCTCTTTCATCAGATTCTTTGCCCCAATAATCTTTGTATCATCAGACTTACAAACCTCTTCCTTGATAGTATTTAACTTCCCTATGACCTCTTTTACATTCAATGGAAAAAACACTATCCCTATCACAATCTCATCATGCATTTCTAAGCAATATTGCTTTTCCACAATCATTTCATCCTTGACCTTCTCTTGAAATGTTTTTGTCACCATTTCATCTTTTTTCCTTCCAACATTGCATCATTCCTTGCATTTGCTATCTTGACACTTTCAAGCCTTGAAGTGGCTGCAAAATCCATCTTCTTCTCTTCCTCTATTTTCACAAACTCTTTATTGCCTAACATGATCACCTTTGTTTCCTTGGTCTGCTCCTTCACATCTTCCTACAATGGTGTTAAAGTGAAGGTATTTCCATCATTTTCAATACTGTAAGTATTATCTCTTCCATCATATATGGCATGTCTATCAAACTACCATGGTCTTCCAAGCAATAAATGACAACAATTCATTGGCAAAACAACACAAAGAATCTTGTCCTTATATCCACCAATGTTAAACTCAACTAAAGCTTGTTCATTCAGCAAAATAGATTGATCATCATTCACCCAAGATACTTTATAAGGTGTTTCATGGGGAATTTTCTCTAACTTCAATTTATCTACCATTTCATTTGACACCATATTGTCAATGCTTCTAGAGTCTATCACTACTTTACATACCTTTCCTTTGCATTTGCAGTTGGTCTTGAAAAGTGTTCTCCTTTGAGTCATCTCCTTCTCCTTCTCCTTGGATGCTTTCAGTAGTGTTCTTCTCACCATCAAAGACTCTCCCACTTCTGGAGCAACAAGCTGATTAGGAGAATGAAAACTCTCACAACCATCCTCTTACACCAATTGAACTCTTTTATCTCCACCACTTGAAGTAGAACCTTGCTTCTCAGGACACTTCCATGCTAGATGCCCAAACTAATTGCAATTGTAACACCTACCTAAAAATGAACTTGAACTTCTACCTCCACCAAATCTTCCTCTAAAGCCTCTAAAGCCACCTTTTTGATCAGCAACTTGGTCCTTTCTTTTGCTTGCATCTTCTTGCTCTTCATAAGTCTTCCTTGATCCTCTTCCTTTATTAGTGCTTCCTCTGCATCTTCCTTGTATTTCTTTCCTTCTTTTCAATTTCTCTTCTACCCTAGCAGCCAATTGGAAACATTCCTCAACTGTTCTAAGTGTATCCAAACTCAACTCATCTTGAATTTGATACCTCAACCCACACATATACCTTGCAATCTTTTCATTTTCATCCTTAATATGACCATACCTAATGCTTATTTTGTGAAACTCTTCAATATATGTCATAACATCCTTTTATTTTTGTTTTAAACTCGACAACTTCTTAAATGTTTGAATTACATGATCACTTAGTAAGAATTGTGCTTTCACCTTTGCTACCATTATATCCCATGAACTAATCTATTTTTTCCCTTCTTCACTCTTTCCTCTTGAATGTAATTCCACCATGTAAGAGCAGGACCTTTAAACTTGGTCTTTGCAATCTTCACTTTCTAATCATCAACAACCTCCTTATACTCAAAGAAATTATCCAATGCATCTATCAAGTCTAATACCTCTTCAGCATCCAATTTGTCATTATACTTTGCCACATCTACTTTCACATTAGAAGAATCTCCTTTTACAACCTTGAGCATCTTTATCACCCTTCTCTCATCAGGATCCCAATCAACATCTTGAACTCTTCCACTTGGAGGGTTTTCATGCTCACCCTCTTCCTCTTCCTCTTGGTCACTTTCCTCTTTAGTGGATTTTCCTCTTCTTTGTTGTGTCTCCATTGCTGCAAACCTAGCTAAGATTGCTTCTTGTGACTCTTTCAACATCTTTACCTCCCTTGCAAGTACTACACTACCTTTAGGAGGCATTTTGTCTTTTCAACTTCTCACTTTTCCTTCTTCAATCTTCAGTATTTCTCCTTCAAGAGATCTAATACCTATGCTTTGATACCAATTGATGCATAGCAAGGAGGAAAACATCAAACAACCACAATTAGAAGTGATTCAAACAACTTTCCATCTTTCAAAACTCTAACTCAATGAACAACTCAATTCTCTCAATTTGTCTTGTAGCCATCCAAACAGATATTTTTGTTCATATCTTTTAGAAGAAAATCTATACCCATAAAAGAATGGGTATTTCAAATACCCATTTGGACATACTTCAACATATCTCAAAAGTACATACCTTTGTTTTGGAACATATCCTCCAAATAATTGCTGTAACATTGTCCCCCTAAGCCAATTAGGCATATTTTGCAAAGCAAGTACCAACCAGACCCTCTTTCTATTGGGAATAGGATTCCATTTAATTGCAATCCTAAATATTATTTCATGTATCTCCTAAGTCCTTGGAAATTGTTCTCACTGACACTCCACTGACTTAAATGATAGGAAATGGGGATGCCCGCCACAGAGCCCTATAAAATAGACCACATGGGGCACCCACATGGGAGTTGGGAATCCACCTTGAGTTCGGGCCAGATATTTGAGGAAAGATAGTAACTCTCAAGAATGCATGTAAGGACTCAGAAGTTAGGTAAATTGATATTTAAAATGAGTGGAGCTTGTTTTAGTTCGGTTTAGTTCGGCTTCAGCTATGGTTCAATTATCTCGCTTGCAGAAGTTAGTTTCGCTGAATGCTAGTTAACTTCAATTGACTTGAAATGCATGACTAATTACTTGAGTTGCTTGATAGATGACAAGTGATACATTCAATTAAGTGGGGATGATCAATCATGCATAATGTTTGCATGAATTGATGGAGAGATATGTTTTAGTTAACAAAGATTGACTTGGACCCACCTTGGGCACCCAAGTTGGAATCTTAGAGTTAACACCTTTTTGCATCGTAATATATTTATAGTTGTATTCTTTAAAGATGAAAGATGGTGATTCTATTGCACATCATTTAAATGCTTTCAATTTGATTCTAAGTCAGTTAACATCTGTAGATATAAAGATAGAAGATGAAGATAAATGTATTTTGTTACTTTGTTCTTTACCAGAGTCTTGGTAAAATCTAATTCTTGCTATCAATGGTAGTGGTGTTGATCATAAGATGGACAATATAATTCCTACTCTCCTATCAAAGGAGATGAGGAGGAATTCTAAAACGAGATCCCAAGATGCCTTGTTTGTAAGAGGTAGGCCTAAGGAAAAGGAACCTAAGGGAGACAAGAAATGAAAGGTTAAGTCCAAAGGATGATCTAAAACCCCTGTAAGAGTAAGGTAAAGTGTTGGAATTGTAGGAAACCTACACATGTAAAGAAGGATTGTAAGAGTAAGAAAAAGAGTTATGATGCTTATGATGCTTCTATAGAGAAATCCTCAAATCAAAGTAATGATGCATTGCCTATTTCACATTCTTAACATCAGGCAAAAATGGATCACCATGGAAAAAATAGGCCCTTATGTGGCAAAAAAATCAGAAAAATCAGAGTTAGGCAACCTGATGTAAAAATTTGAATAAGTTATCTATATTATTTCAAAAATATGTAAGAATAGAATCTGTAGCAAATTGAATGTAGTTTCTAAACTACTAGGTTTGTTTAAAAAAAAATCTATTTGGTGAAAATTTGAAATTTCAATGCAGAGTACTTAAATTTCAGGGAAAAAATAAGTAGGTGTATGTCTAACCACCCTAACCACAATAAAATGATAAAAAAATTATAAGATTTTAGATATAAGTAGAGGACTCATGTCCCTCGAAGGTGATGGTATATTTTTTGTAATTTTTTCCAAGTAAATAATTAATTATGAATTTTTTTATTACAACTTTAAAAACATAAAACTTCATATGTTCCACCACCTTAACTTGGTCAAACTTCATGAAATTCAATTTTTTTTTAATCCTATAGTATGTGAAGCATAGAATGTGACGCATGTTTTGGATTCAAAAATATGATACCGCTTGAAAGTTATAGATGTTTTTCAATCGGCCTATCAATCGTGACTTTAGTCGTAATTTAAATATAAAATGAATAATAATTATTTATTAAATTCAAAGTAAAGAATAATTTATATTGGTGGAAAACTGAATCTCCTAATAACCCTTTTCGCTTCATCATCAATTTTTGGGTAAAATAAAAGTCACAACACATACCCATCATAAGCTGCCACTTTTTGGCCCATCATGATCCCCGCTACAAGACATACCCTACTATTTGTGATAACTCTTGGCTTATTGCTTTAGGTTGCTCCTATCATATGACTCCTAACAAGGAGTAGTTCACTAAGTATACTACATATGATGGAGGGAATGCCTTCTTTGGAGATAATCGCACAAGAAAGGTTGTTGGCAAAGGAGAGGTAAAGTTGTGTTTCAGTGATGGTAGGGTTAAGACCCTTACTGATGTTTTAAATATTCTAGGACTTGTTGAAATCTACTTTCTGTATCTAAGTTCAATTACTCTGGAATGCATGTGACATTTGACAAAGGTAGTTGCAAATTGGTGAAAGGGAATATGGTGGTTTCTAAAGGATCTCAGATTGGGACTTTGTTTATGCTTAATACCTCCAATTTGAATAAATTAGCCAATGTAACTAAAGCTGAAAATACATGTATGTTGTGGCACCATAGATTGGGCCACATTGGTGAAAAAGGTCTTAGGACCATTCTTAATAAGAAATTGGTTGATAGTATTCCTAATTATAATATTGGAAAAAATAATTTTTGTGAGCATTGTGTGTTTGGAAAGCAATCTAGATCTTCATTTCCTAGTGGAACAACAAAAGCTAAAAAGATTATTAGAGATTATTCATCTCGATGTAATAGGCCATGATATTGACTTTATTGGAAAATCTAGATATTATGTCACATTTATTGATGATGTCTCAAGATACACTTGATCTATTTTATGCATAAAATTTGATGTTTAATAAGTTTAAAGAATATAAGGCTTTAGTTGAGAAACAATCATATCATAAGATAAAGGTGTTGAGATTAGATAATGGTGGTTAATATTGTTCTAAGGAATTTGATGATTATTGTAAACATGAAGGAATTGTGAGACAAAAAACTACTCCATATACACCTCAACAAAATGGAGTAGCAGAAAGGATGAACCGAACCTTAATGGAGAGAGCTAGGAGTATGTTAAGTAGTGCTAAGCAACTGCTCCTTTGGGTCAGGTTGTGCAATTTCTTGTTATTTAATCAATAGACCTCCTAGTTCATCTATTCAAGCATAAAATCCTTATGAAATGTGGTTAGGTAGAAAGCCTAGTGTTGCACATTTAAGGATATTTGGTTGTGAGGATTTTGTTCATGTGCCTAATGAAAAGTAGTCTAAGTTGGATCCAAAAGCACAAAAATGCATATTCATAGGTTATGGTGAAAATGTAAATGGTTACAAGCTCAAAATCCTCTTAACCCAAAAAGTTTATTTATCTAGAGATGTTATTTTCAGGGAATTTAGAGCTTATTCAAGAGAAGAACAACCAATGGAAAATGATACTTCTCGAACAGTGCATTTTGAGACAAATACTGAGAAGCAACAAGATGCACATGTTGGAATAGAAAATTTGGATGGATTGATGAGAGATTCACATAGTTCTTCTCGAGATAGATGCCTGCGATGAGCATATTGAGGAACAAGAAGAACCTTTGAGAAGATCCACAAGACAAAAAAAATCTTTGGTTGATAGGCATAGCCCACCCACTCTCGCTGGTTAGTTGCTTTGATGAGTACCGTAGCTGTTTTTTTTCCACAGCTCATTTTATTTTGGTTTGCATAAATTTCTTCAGTGTTGGGTGCACCCATGCTCAAATAAATTACCAAAAGGGTGTGCAATATGCCATGTCATGGCTACACAACTTTTACCTTTTATATTCCTTTTGGGAGAAGGATCGAGACATGTGTTTACTTGTCGGACATTTTCTTGGGAGCTATATTTGCAAGCTTAGAGTTTCCGCTAACACATCGCCTCCTTGTCACAAAGTTATCTACACCACCAATATAGATCTCCATTGAGTTAATTTGTTCGTGCTACCAATTTCTTTCTTCTCTCTCAGCTTTGGGACGTAAGTTTTGAGATGGTACCTCATAGTTTATATGATCAATCAACAGTCTGCTGCCGTGTCAGTTGTTCCTAGGATCTTATCACATTTTGGGTTTCTATCGTTGCTAAAATATCTAGAGGATATTAATGCAATAGCTAAAGAGTTAATGCAACATTTTGTGTGGCCTAACCAAGGGTCTAGTGATTGATCATGTGCTATCAACTGTCAACACCTGGCAATAATTACTTATGGGTTGAGGTGGTGTTTTCTTTCTTCAGCAGCTATAAAAGGGGGGTGACAACACAAAAGAAGGATTTTTCTAGGAAGAACTATTTTTTTTTTAAAGTGTTTCTTTTTGTTTTTCTTAAAGTTTTAAGAACTATTTTTCAAAAGCAAGTTATAAAATCACTTTATTCTGGAAAATTCTATCTATTAAGGTTTAAACTATTATCGGATTTGCATCTGACCTTTGTTTCAAAGTTCAGTTTTAATTAAAGTACGAACTATTGAGGGGAATTTATTGAGATTGTGCATGTATGGCCTTTTTCAAGCTTTCTTTCTTTCTATTGTCATTTTGAATGAAACACTTGTCTTGCAAGCTATATTCTGGTAGTTTAAATAGCATATTTCTATGCTTTATGCTTGTGTGATGGAATAGCAGTTTAGGAGAATCAAACTATGTCATTGTACTTTTTCTATTTTTCTAAAAGTCATTATTATGTTGTAATTTCTGAAATATTGTTCTTTTACTCTAAGGAATCTTTATGTTTGATTGGACCTCAATGAACACTACCTGTGGAAAGATCTCAAATTTTGCATTGTGCTTAAAGTTAGCCTTTGTTATTCGTTCTCATTCCAACAATGAGGGGTTGTGGCATTTTGTGCCTTTTATATCAATCATAGGATTAACATGGGTTTGAAATGTTGTAAAAGCTTTGGCGCATCACCTTTTATGTTTTATTTTACATTTCCTTTCTCCCTTATCTCAAAACCCCAAAAGAAGAGCCAACTTTCTATAAAAAACCCAGATGTATTTAGTGAGACGCAATTTGTCCCCCACTCGCTAAATTTCCCATAAGACTATTGGAGAGGCACAAACTTTGATGATCAATAGTTATTTTTCTGGCATGCCCGGTGGGACCAATTTTTTTCCAAACGCCTGATTGGAAATTTTAAATATCCCTTAAATTAGGCTAAGCAAGGAAACTTGAAGTTTCATGCCCAGAGTCCAAACGAGAACATCCTCGAGAGGTCACTTCTAGTACTCTCAGTTACCTACCTCAAATCCTAGAAGGAGAAGAACTACAGGTTTTGTATCACCTGCAAGGAGTAATAGAACAAGAAGTCAGAGCCCAGTAGCTAGAGCCTTATCTACTCCACATGGAGGCTTAAATTTCCAGATAAGATTGCCTACATATATATGATTCATAGGAATTTTTTCCCCATGGATCATGTACCTCCTCTGGCTCCTAGAAATTTTGTAACATGGGATAGTGGTAGTCCACTACAACCACGCACACCCCCAGATGTATGGCCCACCATACCTACTAATTCCCTTAAGGCTATTCCAAGATTCTCTTGGGAGGATTTCAAAACCCCTTTTGAACACCTTCAAGATATAGCGAAGGTATGTAGGGTACACAACATATTGGAGGAGAACATCACTCTAAGACTATTAGCCACCTCTTTTAAGGGAAAGGCTCAGATTGGTATAAATCTCTGGCCTCGGGTTCCATTCTTTCTTGGGACCAACTCGGACAGTGCCTATTTGAACGATTCTCTGAAAAGGGAGATCGTTCCTCACTGTTGCAACAACTAATTAGCATCAAGAGGGCCCTGCATGAAGCCATGAGTGATTTAAATACCAGATTCCACAATACCTAGCAAAGGATCCCCGTGACTGCTCAACCTCAGGCTGTGATGGAATTCATGTTCTATCTAAAGGCTACCAATTCGGACATTGCAATTATGATAACCTCCATGGGAGGGAACATCCTACCCGACGCATACAAGGTGGTGATACGTGTAGAGAATAACCTGATCGATGTTGGGAAACTTCTGCCTTGGCCATCAATGCCAGTATTTGTAGAAATATATGATGGCCATCTAGAGGAAGTGAACCCAAGCACTCTTGCCACATAATTGAAGTTGGTCACCCTGTAGCCTACAAATGAGTATCCTACTGCTCAAGCAAGTACATCAGGTCTCTCATCAATGGCGGTAGATATCATTGATACAAAAGATCTGATGCAGACTTTCGCTAATGAATTAGTCATTACTAAATGACAACAAGCAACACCTACGAAAATGACCACTCAGCTCTATGGTGGAGGAAAGCCACCTTATCAACATAATTCATATCAAGGATCCTACAAAGGAGGAGGTCAATAGGCATCGTCAACAAATCAAATAGTTCTGGTGACTATGCCATTACAAACAGTCAAGGGTAGTCTAAATAAGGAAATAGTCCTAGGCTAGAACAATTTTGTGGAGGACGAAAATGTCTGGTGCTTCCCGTGCAATGATAGCCATATGCCCCAAAATTTTCCAAGGGGAAATATGCGGCAAAAGGTGGTGGAACAAAGGAGTAAGGGTATGTTCCTGAATGCGGACAAATATGGGTCACCTAAAATGGAGAATGCTTGTTTTAGGGCACAGATGCAAGGGATGTCCCTCGAACAAGAATTAGACATTGCGCTCAACTAGGCTCTTTTCTCATGGTTAGAGGAAGATGAGGTTGTGTTCACAAATGAAGCCTTGACAACTAGAATTCCACAAGTGCAATTAGATTACAATACAAGATCAAAAAGAAGGCTCACAGGGGAATATGTACAACAAGCTCTACCATGTTTGCAACCACGTCAATTGTACCCCCCAGAGAAGCAGGCTTTGTTTCCCATCATTTGACCTTCGTCATAGCCATATAACCTACCATTAGTAGAAAAGGAGGGAAATAAACCACCAAGCCCAGCCATGATGGAACGTTTTCTCTCAAAAATAAAAGAAATACCATTGTTTAAGCCAAAGGCCCAAATAGTTGGGATGCTTAATGTGGTGGAGAAATTGAAGAAGGCACCTACCAATGTGTCATTATGGGATGTTATATCAATTCCCAGGTAAAAAACCCTACTTTAGGAAGCATTAAAGATGGAGCAAAGTATTTAGGCGCGTGCGAATCAGTTGAACAATGAGAGTGGAAATGACAGATCTGTGTTTCCCCCTCAGGCTCCAAAATCAATGGCTTATGAAAATAATGTGGATAGTGTTAAGGAAAAAGAGGTAAGCAGAATAAATCCCACACCTTTCTTTTTAATGCTTATAGTAGGAGACAAATTGTTGCATAATAATATGATTGATTCGAGAGCTAGCACAACTATTATACCGAAACAAGTGGCAGATGCTTTAAAACTTAAGTATGAACCCCTTGAAAAGGGAATTATGCAACTCAACAGAAAGAAAGTCCTAACCATTGTTCAAATGAGGGATCTATCCCTAACCCTCTTTTCATGTTCAAGCTAGACAGTCACTCAAGAAGTAGTAATAATAGACATTCCACCAGTTTTTAGAATGTGTCTATCAAGAGATTTCACCACCAAACTTGGAAAATACCTGGCACTTGATTGGTTCCACTTGATATTAAGAACCAAACATGGAGCAAAGATGAAGATTCTATCTGAATCCTTGCATCCCAAACATATTGTAGATGATGCAAATATATGCTTCGAAATTGTTGATACCTTGAATTTTCAGCAGGAGAGATATTGTGTGGAAATTCCCAGAGAGGAAGAAGATATAGATGACCGGATTTTAGAAGAGATGTTGCTCAATCAGTTCACTGATTCTGATCCATTTGGCACCTATGTGATTTTCGATGGAGATCAGGCCTTTCTGAAACTAATGAAGAGTCTGGAGGAGCTTGATGATCTGCCTGATAATCATGTATTGACCTTACCTTTTGATGGTGTCAAGTGCAAATTTGGCCCCAGAGTAGGTGTTTGATTGATATTTCTGATGGGATCAAAATACCTCAAAGCTTATTGTTTTCAGTCTCCATTATTTTCCAATGATACTGGATATGAAGGGTTAGTCCACGGATTGAATCTAGCAGAACAAATAGGTGCAAGTAAGAAATAAGCTGTCAGAAATTTAGAATCGATAGTAAGCCAAATCTGCGAGCAAGCAACCACAATAGATACAAGGCTAAGATATCAAGTGCATAATGTAAGGGACCTCATCAAAAATTTTGAAGCTTTTGGTATGCAAGGGAATCCCTGATCTCAAGATGGTATCATCTATCAGATGTTTCTTATCAGGACACATTTAGAATCAATTTTTGATCTGACAAAGTAAAGATTCTCCATAGTTTCTAAGGATTGTAGTAAGCTTAGTGTCAAAAGGAAAAAAATTAACAATTGGCAGGAGGGCCTCTCATAAGAATAAAAGAAGGCTGAAGGAATTATGCTGCAAGTATGATCTCAAAGGATATGACCCGGGTATAGTCCATCCAGCGTTTGCCTTAGATGAAGAACCCAAGTCTGTCAGGTAGAAACAAAGGATAATCTGCCCAAAGGTTGAAGCCCTTGCAACACAAGATTTCACCAAATGGGACAAGACAGAGGACATATGTCCTATCAATTTTTTTGCCTGGTTATTAAACCTAGTCCCATTTTGGGAAAGGGATAGGGATATATGACTTTATGTTGGATTTCAAGGCCCAAGAGGGATTTTGTTGAATGATCATTATTCCCCAACATTGATGCAGCAATTCTCCAAGGCTCTAACCAAGACAAAGATCTCATCGTTGATACATGATTCCCCAAGGAATGATGAAGTTTTCATAATGGAATCTGACTGACTAAGAACGACATCTACCACCAAGTGGGAAACATTTGCACAATCCAGAACAAAAAATTTTGAGGTGGCTTAGAGCTCAAAATTGAACATAAGATTTTTTTCGGGTAAATCTAGCCTTGTCTGAGGATTCGTACCATATTTCATGAGCATTGTGACCCCATTCACCCTGATGATTAAAGAGAATTCATCTTTTCAGCAAACTCCCAAGGGCACAGTGGCTATCAAATAGCTAGAGAAGAGTGAGGAAGAAAATGAAGAATGTCCCATTACACTCCCTTCAGCAAAGCAAAGGAGAACCAATGTGCAAGAACATATCACAAAAGGAAAATTTGATAAGCTTTTAAGGAAGCTAAAAATCAGGCTGGGTCCACCCAAAACCATTACACTTGCCAATGCCCAAGGTCTGATGGAATCACAAGGGTCAAATTTTGTTACCAAATACAAGGTTTTTTTGAAGACTTTATCATATTGTTATATGAAAGAGGGAAGTTTAACCAAATGAACCAATAAGAGCCTAACTAGGTCAATCAAATGCATTGAGTTGGTTGCTCAAAGAGATTGGCATAGTCATAGATGAGTTTCCCCATTGATAAATCAAGTTACCCTCAAATCGGCTTCAAAGTTTTTTGGGTATAAATTGATGTACAAAAATTTGAAAAAAACCATGAGGCTGAAAAGAGACAAAAAAGGCTCATGGAGCTACAACTAACTGTCATCAAATAATCAAATGATGTTTTTGCTGAAGAAAATTTTTACCCAAACTTTAGAGAAGTTTTAGTGCTAAGGTACTACAGAATCGTTGCAAAGCCATGATGACCTATTAATTTCAAAGTGTTGTGGAAAGGACCTTTCAAAAACAACACATGCAAAAGAAAGAAAGCATACGTACTCAAAGAGATGTTTTTAGATGTACCATTGAATGGTATTTATCTAAGAATTGTCTATTAAAACACATAGTTCTTTTAAAAAAAATTAATAGTTATGTACCATATGTATAAAATTTGTAATTATTTCAAAGTTTTTGAGAATAAGCTTAGAATAACACATGAGAAATAAAAGCTATACTATATTATGTTTATCGACAAAATTTATAGCATAGTTTGTGGCCCAAGGCTCATAATACTACAAAAGGATCTCTTGAGAAAAAACCATAAGGGGAAGCAAGAAAAATTTGTTAAAAGGGAGGTGACGACTAGATGGATAGTAAATTTCCACCTCCAATGGCAAAGAAAAAAGGGACTCGTAATTGGGTTTTGCTTCTCTTTTATTTTCTTCTTCTTCTTTTCATTTGAAGGTTTGCAAATAGGGACAAAACACACAACACATGTAGGCCACACAGCCCATACCTAGGGTCTACAAGCTGCAAAGTTGCACCAGGAAATGAAAGTGCTTTTTCCAGGTAATCCCCAAAACCTTTTCCATGTCGTACTCCCGTAGAAGGAAAGTGGCTGCTGGCTAAGAGGAATAGCGGTGCATCTCGACGTCCATGGTGTGAAAGTTAGTAAGGAAGGGAAACTAGGGCACATCCACTCCAAAGTCCATGTGCATGTAGAGTTCCATGTCACTTGGAATGTCAATGCCTAGAATGGCCACTTGCATTGTCTCACCAAGCCCTTCCATTAAAGAGGTGTCAAACATCTTTTGACACAATGCAATTATAATGGGCTTGGCCACACCTAGGTCCAAAAATGAGGCCACAAAGAAGAAGAGCGTGTTACAGTTACTGTGGAGTTGGTTCTCATTGGTAAGGTAGTCCGCGTTAATGATCCACTTGAATGCAGTCATGATCAGAGGGTCACAATTCTTCATGAGGAACATGATATGGGCATCAATGATCTCTCCCGCAAAGTAGTTTTGTGGTCTCCATGGAAGGAGCCGAATAGGAGTACTCAGACCAATAGACATCATGGTGAAGAAGTGGATTATGGCGAAAAAAGAGTAGGTGGAGGGCCAGCTAAGTTAGAGAAATATATGTTTGAATGAATGTAACAAAAGGTGGTGTAGCTATATATAGAAAAAGCTGATAGGGGAACTTCACCAACGGGATGTCTATTTTTGGCCGGATGGTAATGAAATTTTTTGAGACAAAACAAAGCAAGGTGGGAAAATTGTACGAAGGATCTGATGGAATACCTTGAGAAATAAATTTGGGTGTTGGGGAGTAAATTCCCTCATATGTTGATGTTTGATGTGCACATCCTTTACCATCATCAATGCCAACTAGTTAACTAATGGAAAATACATGGACTAATAGGCTAAGGCTCTAACAAATTAATGAAGAAGTCTTTTCAAAAGTACCTTATGTCATCTCGGCACACTCCATATGACAAAAGCATGCCTTCCAATGTGATGAATTAAAAGAAAGAAGAGGTTGCAAAAGGAATGTACTAATTCCATTTCTGTGGCTTTCTCTAAATTCCCAAGGGATATGAATCTCCCATCCACACGTATTACCCTGGTGGCAGCATTTAATGAGCCATCAATAGTAGCAAACTCATATCTGCATGCAACGCCTTGAAATTAATTGCACTCAAAAGTAGGTTAGATTTTAGCAAAGGAAAAATGGTTGTTGTGACCAAAGATTTTTTGTATCATTTTCAAACAATCGTGGTGGAACCATCTACCTCTAGCAAGCAGACTGAAGTACCAAATAGAATACCTAGTTACGTAGATATATTTGGGTACTACTCATTCACCAATACCCCAGCTCCAAATGAATGACCATTTGAATGTTGCAGGAAGCTCTAATCTGATAAACACATCTTGAAGGAGGTGGTTCAAGATATAACTGACAATGTTTGTGACCCTCAGTTATCCACCAACCCTAAAAATCTTAGGGAAGGTGCTTTTCAGAGGATGTTGGGACATGATTCTATAGAGGGTTTTTCATTTTGGCTTTGGAATAGTGGCCTACCACAATTTGTGCTACCCAATGTACATCCATGCCCAGAGCTAGTTGATGTGTGCGCAAAGAGGTTTAACAAAAATACAGAGGTTGTTGAGGGCTATGGGGTCAAGATAACTATTTTGGCCAAAGCTATATGAGATATGATGTGTATCCCTATGGGATGGGGTGCCGACCTTTTCAATGAAGAACATATGGATGTCCTGGGGGAAGATATGTTCAAGAAAACAAGTTTTTATGAGGATGAAACAAAGGAAAGGCCACAGAGAGGATAGATTCGTTGGCCTCTGTCATGAAGAAAATTCAAGAAGGATACATAGTTTATGTTCTCAATGTTGGCTTGGATTTTTGGGCTCGACGATGATGAAGAGGTTAACCCTTTCCACTTTTCCCTAGGCCTTGTGCTCAAAAGAGAAAGGGTGTAGAGGCACTACAATTTTGCTAAAGTGATGGTTGGGAATATGAAGTTGCAGTTGAGAAACTACATGTGGAGTCTAAATTCAGGTATTCTTCTATCTTGGTTCATTTATTGTTACATAAAATTTTTGAGTGGCTAGGAAGGAATGTGCCTATGTCTAGGACAGATGAGAGGTTATATCCAACCAATTTCTATGTGGAACCCTATGTTTTCAAAAATAGGAGATTACTATCACTTTGCAAATTATTTTCTAAGACTAGTGTTGCAAGATTTACTGCCTCATCCTATCGGCTATTTTTCTCAGGAGGTTATGCAATGGATAGAACATCCACCTATCCCATTGGATTACTTTCTCAAAGAAGATTTCACATTCATCAAGTTTCATGGTTTTCCCAGGGAGGTTTTTTGACTCCCTAGATTTGTGACAAACTGAACTTTCGCATTAGAGGCTTGCCGACAGGTGTTCGTTGTTGATAGAATTTATGGTGCTAGGAGGAATAAGGAAAAAAAATTGATCTTCCCCTTATGATTGCAAAGAGCCAAGTAATATTGAGCAAGTGAAAGGCTGAGGATGAGATCACGAATCTTTTGGAGGCTCTAGGTTTGGTTCTCATTTGTGACAAATGGAATTATAACCCGGATGGGCATTTCAATTTAAGGCATGAATTTAGGGAGTATTTCCAAAGGAGGAGAAATCCTATTCAAGAGAGTGTGGAGATGTACATCGACTGGGCCCACATACCAAAGGAATGACCAAAATGGCTAAGTTTTTATGAGCCACAGGTACAATATTAGAGGAATCTCCCAATGAAAAAATCTCTTAGTGCATAGCTGAGGCATAAGGGATGGTTGGAAAGAAAGAAGGTGGACTTCTAGAGATTCCAACAAGAGATGAGGAATCTAGGTGCTTTGTTCAACAGCTTCCAACTTGATGAAGAGTTTGATGACGCATATGATAAGGAAGTTGATTTTGACAATAGCAATCGTGAGACAAGCCATGAAGTTGAGGAGGAACAAGTTGCTCTCCTAATTCTTAGACCTTGAGAACCCGACAACTGAAGAGATTCCAAGCTAGGGGGTCCATAGGCCCCGTCCACATCCCAAGCTTGAAGCAAAAGAAAGGAGACTCGATGATCCCAAAGAAGATCCTCAACAACCATTGATGTCCAAATGCTAGAGGACTCTGCCAGAAGGAGATCAGAACGTGCTATCTCTAATCAAGCGAAGTGGAGGAGGATCCAGGACTTAAGTACCCCTAATATACTAGTCCATTAGGAAGAAGAAATGGAGTCTGCCTTACAGAATGTTTCATCGACTATGGCTCAAGTAAGTTTTGCTCCCCCTCTTCTTCCTATTTATGTGTCTCTGGTACAACCCCAATCTTTTCCTGTTGAAAGTAATCTCCTATCTTTAGTTCCTGAACTAGTAATGATGAATACAACCCTTGCCATTGAAAATGAACCCATTAAAACTTTTTCAGGCACCGAAGGAGTGTTATCTGTTGCGGCTAATGTATTGTCGTTAGTTGCTTTGTCTAAAGCCCCCATCAAAACCACAAAAACTACGGCTTTTCCTATTACTCCCAATCCATCTAATTCTGAGAAAGCACCTCTCCATCAGCCTTTTTCTGCATTTACCCCTATTGTTTCTTCCCCTGCTCCTTTTGGCATTCTTCCTTTTTCTATAATCATACTTCCTTTTGCATCTCCTCATGCTCACGTATCTAAAGTCTCTCCTATCGTCACCCTTTTTGGACTCCCCCCTGGTGCTTCCATTACAGCTCAAATTTTTTATGTTCCTCAGACTCTTCAAGGTCATTTTGATGCCACCAAATAGGCCCAAAGACCAGGAAGCTAAAAATTTTGTCAAAGAGTGCCAAGAGGCCCGCCACCAAGAAGATTGAAGCTTGTTTTAATGAAGAGAAAAACTCCCTGCTTATCACCACAATGAGGCTGCTTGTTTCCATGTCCAAAGGGAAAATGCAGATGGAATACTACGAAATTCATGTCGTGGGATTAGATCTGAGTGAAACTCGCCCACATGATAAAATGGTCCTAGCCAAAGCCACGCAAAAGGTGGTATATGTTGATTATGAATGGTTGGACAGGAAATGAAGGAAGCGTGAAGTTGAGTTGGAAAATGTGAAAGGGACAGTGAGCAGGTTGTAGAATGAGGTCTGAGCCAAAGATGCTAAAATGACCCACGTAAAACAAATTCAAGGCCAACAAGGAGACATGTCTAGATTGCTTGCAGATTCCCGTAATAAGCAAGTTCAACTTCATGCTAAAAATGAAAAATTAAAGAAAAAGTTAAGTGATGCCAAATCCTAAAATATTGATGATCTTCAAAGAATCTAGATTGAGGTAGAGGAGTCAAGACAAAATTCAGAAGACTAAGCTTTGAGTTGGAAAACATCCTTCAAGAGAACGGTCAAATAGAAGAAAACACCAGAGTAAGAGAGGCTCATTTGAATCAGGAGTTAACTACTCCAAAAGGATGGTAGCTATGCATTGGGAGTAGATAGCAGCTGGCGTGTGTGTACTGGGGATCACCTTATAGTTTTTAAGGAACATGCAAGAACTAAATGCCAAAGTTGGCCCAATGGCTGACCACTTCATACAAACATTTTCACCCCAGGTGGCAGACTCCCAAAGTTTTATCTCCAAATTGAGCATCGCCATTGATCAGGTTCTTAGAAGAGAAAGAATTCCCAATCAAAGGGTCGCTTCCATTTGTGGTGAAATGCAAGGATCACCAGATGATGTTGAATAAAAGGGTCACCAAGATCAAAAAGGACTTCGCTGTCCTAGTTTGTTTCAGGTTTCCCCCTCTTCTCTCCTCAGATGAAGACACACTAATAATGGGGAAAATCAATGAGGCAATCTGACGTAAGATCCAAATCACTACTAAACTTCCAAGCTCAAGTGTCATACCCATGGTGGATGATGTTGAGCATGAAATCTACCCTCTTTCTCAGCTCTATTATCACATGGGTCCAATCTCTTCCAGATGGGGCATCATCTATATCAAGGATATTTTTTATCTTGAACAAACATATAGGTAGATCCAGACCCTTATTCTACCAACTAATGCAAATTGGGAGGCTCAACACACCGCTTTCATCAAACTCTAGGAA
>VDFB02047736.1:65345-105447 GCA_007258455.2 Sequoia sempervirens | reverse complement strand
TCTATATAGCAAGTTAGATTTACACCTATGGAAATGTCTTACACCCATGCAAATGATCTAGCAGTTTACACACTTATGCTTCTTGATTTTCATGACTTGCCTTTGCTTCTTCTATCTCTTTTGATATCTGAAATTGATAGTATTTAAAAATATGTCTAGAGGATTATCAATATGTCACAAGGGGACATGTTTTCCTAGGTCAACCATTATAAAAATCAGATGAATGATCGAAGACAACATATCTTAATCATGCAAATGCTCTAGAATGTTTAGATCTAAATTTATTTTAAATTTTCAATAGAAGTATTCCTAGCACACTTTTTAATGTGAATGATTAGAAACAAGAGGATATTTGAATGATGAATGATTGCAATTGAATGTCTTTAATAAATATAAGGACATAACAATGAATCATATAAGTTTGTTTTAATTTGGCCTTGGGTGGGAATTAAAGGGGTGAAAATTGGCCAAATTTTGAATTTAAATTTTGGTAATTTGAGGGTCAAATTTGTCACCATAGGATTGACCCATGTCCATGGAAACAACCAAAGAATTAAAAATAATCATGTCAAAGTGGATAATAGATAAATATAAATAAGTGCATGAATACATGTAATTAATACTTAATTATGATAAATATATTAGAATGCACATGTATCAATAAGACATGTGTATATATATACAAAATCACACCATCTATTATTATATAAATATATTAAAATATTCTTCTAAAATAAACATAAAATTAAACAAGAAATAATATAAATATATAAAATTCACCATTATAATAATTAATTATTAATTATTAATTTTTAAACATTTAGAAAAAAAATTATCATTAATCTTTATCTAAACCCACTACATTATATAGGTGTGAAACAAATTATATATCTTAAACATTTCAATAAGATATTATAGGTTCACAAAGATGAAACAGGCTAAAAATACAAACTCTCAAAATGACCATATCACAAAAGTTGAAGATATAACTATTAATTTGGCTAATGTTTTAAATATAAATGAAACAACACATATTTCAACTATTGAAATGAATAAATCAACAAAAGTTGAAGGATTTATTATTATTTATTTTAAATATAAAGTAATTGGTGAAATGACACAATAATAAAATTTAATAAAATGATATATAATAAAAAAATTTAATGAAATGATATAATAATAAATTTAAAATAAATAAATTTTTATTTAATCATGTAAATAATTAGATATTGATAATCAATTAAATAATTTTTCAAATTAATTATATAAAAATATAAATCAAAATGATTATGAATTTTTTATTTGTAAATTGAGAGAAGTGGGTTCTTTTATCTTCAATTTATATTTTAGTACATAAAATATGCTATAATTTTAATCAAGTTTATTATATTTTAATGAACTTTATTTGAAAAAGTAAGGAAATACCTTGCAAATTAAGATTTGAATTATCTAATAGATAAACACTAAAAAGGGAGCTACCTACATCTTTATTAATAAATAAAAAAGTAGCTCATAAAAGAGAAAGTAGTCTATCCATAGATGACACAACATACCCATAAAGAAGAGAATTTGAGCCCTCCTTGTGAAAAAAAAGTTCATGGTCCACTAGGATCCATTACCAATTGTATCATTACTTCCAACCATAATTTTCCCCATTCTAATTTCCATTTTCAACACTTCTTCTTTGATACTGGGGAGAAGAGAACTTCTTAAATCAATGGAGAGATCCAATAATCTTCAACACCCCTTACACTAAGTTGATTTGTATGACTTTTAAATGCTTTATTCAATTTTATAATTGAAATAAAATAAAACACACCCTACAAAATATCTAAAGGTTTGATAAGTCATTGTAATTTAAAAACCTCTAAATATTTAAATGTATCAATTCTAAGAACAAATTAATAGAAATCAATTGAAATTATAAATAAAAACGTGCTAAAATGAAATAAGAGATGATTAGGGTTATGTATCTTAAAACTTTAGTTTTACTTGATTGTATATTATGACAAAAAAAATGGTTTTCAAAACCTAGGACTAGATTTATGTATTTAAAGGTTTAGATAACTTGAATCTAGGAATTTGAGTGTTTAGGATATAATTAGAGTAGCAAGGACATCCTTCAAGATATGTAATCCTATTTGGAATATACAATCTTATCTTAAAAACTATAATCTTATCTAGAGTAGAGGAGGATCTTTATTACTTGTGAGGTATGTTGGCTTGGTGTTATTTTAAGTAAAGAAAATATAGGTGTTATCAAGAAGTGCCATGGACCTTGCTAATCTAGGGTGTGGAAGAACACTAAATTCCTCATTGCATTTTTTTCAAGCCCTAGCATTGAATTTATAACAATGATAAAGAGACAATGGAGTAGGCAATGATTGCCTATGTGTGGATGATAATGGATTTTGATAGATTGATCATTGATTATTGATTAATGTGAACCAAAGTGAGATTGCATCAAATAATATCCTTGAAGCATGTCTTGAAAACCTTGGCTATTGTTAGGATTAAGGTACCATCAAACTTGTAAATCTTATGTATTTAATTATTTTAAGATATTATTTGCAATACATTCATAAGGGATGTGGGATCCATTAGCAACGATAATTATTTATTTATTATTTAATGATTAAAAGCATCTTCTAATTCAAGATGAGGTGATAAAGTCAAACTAGGTATCCATTTTGGACTGTTTCCTATTTTATAGTGATTTGTCTTTGAGTGTCTCCTATATTTTAGGTATTGAAAATAAAGAATCCCAAAATAGAGATATTTTTTTGTCAACTATGAATTTTTGTAAGAGTCTTGGTTTAGCATGTTGAAGTTTTTCCCAACATTGAGGCATGATTTTTGTCCAAGTTTGGATGCCATATTTGGTGATTAAGAAGAATGTAATTCATAATTAATATTTATGTGCTTGAAAAGGTAGAGAAGTGTGAGGTTGCACAGATACATAGATGTTGTCAGTTTGGATACAAGAAGAAGAAAGTGACTATATCAGTATTCTTATTTCAAGATAATATAGATTTGACATATTTTCTAGTGGAGTTTTTTTTTACCTAAAATGGTTTCCTCCATGTAAATATTGATATGCAAATCCCTTACAATTGTTGATTTCTTTGTTGTTGATAATTTACATTTCCTTAAATCCCCATTGGTATCATACAAATAAATTTTGATTTACAACATTGTAACGAGCTTAGATTTTCATGTTGTAGTTGTTTATCTTTATCTCTAAAATTTAGAATTCGAGTTTGGATAGCTTTGCTTCTTAGGTAGAAGTGTGAAGGTTTTTTTGTGTTGAAATGGGAGTTATATTGATTTGTTTTGTAAATATATGAATGTGATAGTCATGGTTGCATTTGCATCCTAGTTGGATATTGAAAAACTCATTGCTAATTCCAATTATGAGTCGTGGAATTAAAAAATATAGGATCTTCTTGAAAAGAGGGATCAATGGTTGGTTGCAATAAAAGAAAAGAAACCTAATAAAATAGATCAAGATGAGTGAGACAAAATGGACAAGGAAGCACATTGTACAATTTGGCTTTACGAAGTGTAAATTTAGTTTTATTAAACTTAGCTAAAAAACCCACTACATATTCCTATAATGGAAATGTTTAGGTGATATCTACCAAGCTAAGAGCTTAGTAAATAAGTTGTTTGAAAATAAAATTATTTTTTTCTAAAAATGAAGGTGTCTCGATTGTTAAGCATTTAAATTAATTTAATTTAATTTTGAGTCAATTAGCTTTAATTGATGTTAATATTGATGAATAAGGTGAATGCATACTTCTTTATTCTTTTCTCAAGTCATAGGAAAATTTCATTCTTTCTATTAGTGCTAATCTTGTAGATCCCAAGATAGATTCTCTTGTTACAACATTGTTGGCATAGGAAATAAGAAAGAAAACTATGGATAGCTCATCAAATGCTCTTCATGTCAAGGGAAGGTCTAAGGAAAGAGGTGGATAAAAAGGAGAATAGAAGAGGCCTAAAGACAAGTTTAAGGGCATATCTAAAACTTTTAGTAAAAAGAATAGAGTGAAGTGTTAGAATTATGAAAAGAGGGGACATGTTAAGAAGGAATGCAAAATTAAAAAGAAATAGTGAGATTCATCTACAAAAGAGGCCTATGAATTAGGTGATGAAGTTTTATTATATTTGTACAATAATATTTCTAATGCAAATTAGTTGGTTGACACAAGATGCTCATATCACATGAGTCATCACAACGATTGGTTTTCACATATGAAGAATATGATGTAGGTCAAGTTTACCTTGGGGATAATAGTTTATATCATATTGTTGGGAAGGGAAAATTATAATTATTATTTAGTGATAGAAGGATCGAAACTCTCCTTGGTATTTCACATATTCTCGAATCAGCTAGAAAGCTAATTTTTGTGTCTAAGTTGAATGATACAAGATTGAATGTAACATTTGATAAGCATGGTGGTAGAAATACATACAAGATTGGTAATTTTGTCTAGGTTGAATACCACTACTTTATATAAATCCACCTAAGTGACTAAAAATTCTAAAAAATACATGTATGTTGTGCCATCATAAATTGGGCCACATATGTGAAAAAGGTTCAACAACCATTATGAACAAAAATTTGTTTAACAGTTTCTCCTATTATGATGATCATTTTAATTTTTTTGAGCATTATGTGTTTGGGAAATAAAACAAAGCATATTTTTCTTTAGGAATTAATAAAGCAAAGCGTAAATTAGAAATTATTCATATGGATGTATTTGGTCATGTGGATATTGATTCTATTGGAAAATGTCAATATTTTGTGTCATTCATTGATGATGCTTCAAGGTTTACATTGATTTATTTTATGAAACATAAATATACTTTTTTCACTAAGTTTAAATAATTTAGTCTTGGTAGAGAAGTAATTAGAACATAAGATAAAGGTTTTAAGATCTAACAATGGAGGAGAATATTATTCTAAAAATATTGATGAGTTTTACAAGCATGTAGGTATCATATGGCAAAAGGCTACTCCTTGCACACCTCAACATAATGAAGTTGCATAAAGGATGAATTGCTCAATATAATGGAAATTCAAAAGTATGTTAAGAGGTACATAGTTAGATAGATGATTTTGGACATAAGTTGTGAGTACTAGTAACTACTTGATTAATAGATCTCTTTGAAAGGCTCTTGATTCAACACCTTATGAAGTGTAGGTACGAAAGAAACCTTTTGTTATACGTTTAAGGCTTTTTTGATATGAGACTTTTTTCATGTGTTTAATAAAAGCATTCTAACTTGGATCTAAAAACACATAAATGTATCTTAATTGGACATGGTGAAAACATTAAAGGTTATAAGCTTTGGAATCCTCTAACTAAGAAAGTTGTCTATTTTAGATATGTTATTTTCAAGGAAATTAGAACTATTTTTATTCTGAACAACCAAAAGATAAAGAAGAGAAAAATATAGTGCATTTTTAATTGAAGCATGAAGATGCACATAAGAAATAATAAAATCATGGATTTGAGGATGGAGAGGAAGAAGAGGTTCAATTGGGAGTTTTGAGCAAGATGATCCTAAAGTTATAGAAGAGGTTGAGCATGCAAAATAAATAGAGGAAGAGCCCATTACTCCTACCTTGAGAAGATACACAAGATAAAAAATCTAATTGACAGGTATAACCCACTAGGTTTTCATTGTGTATTTTTTTTACTTAGATTTGATGATGAACTAAGATCCAATAGGAAAGCTATTCTAATAGATGATAACAAGTCCTGATAGTGAGTCATATAGGAGGAGATGATGGCTTTAGACTCTTGTGACACTTGACATCTTGCACATGTTCCCAAAGATAAGAAGACCATTAGATGTAAATGGATCTATACAAATAAATTTAGAGTAGGCAGTTTATTGAAGAGGTACAATGATGTACTGGTGGCCAATAGCTATTCCCTAAGAAAGGGATTTAATTTTAGTAAAATATTCTCTCTTGGTGCTAAATTATCTTTTATTAAATTTTATTTATCCATAACTATTGCTTATGATTTCAATATTGAGCAAATAGATGTTAAGAGTGTGTTTTTGCATGGAGATTTGGAAGAAGAAATTTATATGCAATAACCTAAAGGTTTTGAGGTAAAAGTAAAACAACACATAGTTTGCAGATTAAAGAGGTATCTTTATGGTTTGGAACAATCACCTTAGATGTGGTATCAAAAATTTGATTCATTTATTTTGAAGTTGTATTTTGTAAGAAGCAAAGAGGATCATTGTGTTTATATTAAGTGTATTGATGATCATATACTAATTGTGCCTTGTATGTGGATGACATTAATTTTTAGTAATACCAAGGGTGTTATTAGGGAGCTAAGTTTTAACTTTCAAGTGCATTTGAGATCAAAGATTTGGGGATAGTAAGGTACATATTGGGAATAAAAAACAAGAGGGGTTAAGACAACATACAAATTTGGATATCTCAAAGTAAGTATGTTGATAACATTTTACATAGGTTTAATATGTAGGATAGTAAGTCGGTTATAATTCCTTTACTTGTTGACACTAAGCTTACTTTAGATATATGTTCCAAAAATGAGGATGATTTTGAAGTTTTCTAGTATTATAGGAAGTTTAACGAATGCAATGGTTTACATTATACCAAATATTGCACAAATAGTGATAGTATTGAGTAGGTTTATTTTTAACCTTAGTAGAAAGCATTGGAATTATGTGAAGAGGGTGTTAACATATTTGTGTGGTAAATTGATTATTGTTTGGCTTGTTTTGCTAAGATATTGTGGACAAGACATTTAACATACAAGGTTTTGTTTGTGTAGATTGGGTAGTTGAATTGAATAATCGAAGGTCCACTAGTGGGAATGTATTTACTTTTTTTTGGAGGAGATGTGAGTTGGATGAGTAAGAGGTGGCCTATAATTTCTTTATCCCTATCAAAGAAGAGTATATTAGTTTTTATTTTAGGACAATTTATATTAGTTGTGATAACTAGAGTGTGATTTGTTTAGCGAAAAAATTCTATGTATCATGCTTGGACTAAGCATGTGGATGTTCAATACTACTTTGTTTAGGAAATGGTTGCAAATGGATAGACCGAGTTGAAGAAGATTGACACTAGAGAGAATTTTGTAGATCATCTTATCGAGCCTATGAGAACATAAAATTTTACTTGGTACAAGGAGGCTATATGCCTTATTTCTTGTAATTAGTCGATTATGTCTTCTTATGAATGTATTGATAATGTGTGACACCAAGTAGGCGAATGCTAAGATTAAGGTGTCATCAACCTTGTAAATACTACCTATTTAATAATTCTAAGATAAATTATTTGTAAATATATTCACAAGGGATGTGGGATCCATTGGTATAAGCAAATATTTATTTATTATTTACCAGTTAAACACATCTTCTAATTTGAGATGAGGTGATAAGTTCAAACTAGGAACCCTTTGTGGAGTGTCTCCTATTTTATAGGTATTCATCTTTGATTGTCTCCTATTTTTAGGGATTTAAGATCAAGGCACCTAAAATAGAGATGCTAATTTTTTTGTCAACTATGACTTTTTGTAAGAGTCTTGTTTTAACATGTTGAACATTTTTCCCAAAATTGAGGCATGATTTTTTTCCAAATTTGGATTTTATATTTGGTTATCTAGAAGAATGTAATTCATAATTAAGATTCAAGTGATTGAGAAGGTAGAAAAGTGTGAGATTGCACAAGTACACAAATGTTGTCAGTTTGGATGCAAGAAAGAAGTAATTGTATTGTATTTTTATTTCAAGATAATATAGATTTGGCCTCTTTTATGGTGTAGTTTTTTCACCCAAAAGAATTTTCTCCACATAAATACTATATTTTGTAAATCTCTTATGCTTGTTGATTTCTTTGTTGTTGTTGATATACATTTCCTTAAATCTCCATTGGTATCATACTAAATAAATTTTAGATTTGCAACATAAAATTCAAATTTTCATATTGTAACTGTTTACCTTCATTTCTAACATTTTCTTGTAGGGAAAGAGATCTTGAATGTTGTTAATGTATAGAGGCATGATTGATACACTAGATGCATATACAAAATAGATAGGATATTATATATTGTTTGGAGTATGTTCTTGATTAGTCCATAACGTGTTTTCATTACCTATAAATGAACTATGATGATGTATTTAAAACATAACTTTAGATGCATAAAATTCAAATTTTGGCATCCACAATAATCACTAATGTCCAAAACCTAATAGTGTTAGCCTTTCAATATAGAAAATTGGATTATTTTAATCTGGGGACAAATCATATTAGAGATTTTGTTTAGGGACATGATTTCAAATTTGTGATTCTATCTTGGGTGGATAAATCGCAAGGTACAAAGTGAACAGGGTTTTGAATAAGGAAACATGATATGCTTGAGTGGTAATTAAGCCTTGGGTCATGATTGCACCAAGATGGTGAAATCATGTGTGACTTAAAACTAGAGTGGAAAAGTGTCAAGGTGTGCATATTTGTTATTTATATTTTATGAGAGGGTGAAATCTATTTATTAAAGTTTTTTTCTCTTGACTTATTGGTAAGTTTAATGACTCACAAAGATCTTATTAAGAATTAAGTCTAGTTAAATGTAAAGTCACAATGTTCTAAAAGAATGAGGCTAGATATGTACCTTGCTCCATTTAATAGATTATATACTAAGCAAAATGAGATCAATTAAATTAATACAACAAGCAAAATGAGGTCAATTAAATTAATACAACAAATATAAAATAAATAGACTATTGCCTCACTAATTAATTATTCTATACAAACTATTTAGAAACTTAAAATATTAATTTAAACATATTCTTCATTACAATAAAAATAAAAATGTTTTAATTTTCAAAACTACTTTTCCCATTCAATACACCCACATAAAAAGACAATTTTTTATTTGATTAAAAAATTCTAGAAACATTCTAATTTAAATTTCAAAAAGAAACTTCTTGGAAAACTTCCCTCAAAGTGTATTTTCAACCTATAGATCAAAAAATGAACTGACCCATCTTCTCAAGATTTTCCAAAAGAAACTTCTATAGGGACTTTATCCTCCATGACTGTAAACTTGTCAATTGGGGGCACCAACCTCCTCCCTCCCAACAAAAAAAAACCAAGATCTTACCAAACTCTAGGTACCAGCCTTATAGGCTTAACTTAAAAAATACTAAGGTAGGTATGGAGCCCACCAGGTGGGTTGTTCTCCTTTGTATTATACCAGAAAAAGAAGATACATTGCTACCAATCTTGGTAGCTAAATTTAGCTTTCACAGACAATAATTGGGAAAATATAAATAAAAATAAAAACTAAAGTGAGATCCGGACTCCAATAAACAGCAAAACGCGCTGTATAATCACACCTGGAGAATATGCCAGCATTATCCACTCAAATCCACGTCAGCGAGGTTTTTCAGGCGCCCTCCCCATGACGACGGGAAGGGTGGGTCCCGCCATTGAGGCCCTGAGTAGAATAAATACACGTCTGCGAAGCCAGACTAGGCTCTCCGCATTGAATGCCTTAAGCGATTTGTTGGTCAAGGGATCGAAATCCACGAGTCTCTTTGCTGCTGGTTTTTTCCTTTTTTCTTTGGGGATTGTTTTACTGTTTATGCTACAGGAGTAGTTTTCAGGCCCCTATTTAAGCTCCGAGAGGGCTTTTTGAGTCTTTGAAGTGAAATAAATTGAAGCAAAAATTGTTTTGTAGTTTTCAGTTAATATGGGGGAAGCTCTGCTTAGTTCAATGCTTACTGAGATTCTGATACCTGTGGCTGCTGTTATTGGGATAGTGTATGCTCTTATTCAATGGTTTGTTGTGTCAAAAGTTAAGGTGGTGCCTGGTTACGCCAATGGGTCCAACAATGGCGCCAACAGCAAAAATGGCTTTACTGAATATTTGATTGAAGAGGAGGAGGGTGGTAATGACCACAGTGTTGTTACCAAATGCGCTGATATTCAGAATGCTATCTCTGAAGGTACGTATCTAGATCTGGGGGTTTTTTGGGGGGATTTTCAGCACTCGTTTAAGCAACCATTCATTTTTTTTATTTTTAAAATCTAAATACCAATAGCTAGTGCGTTTTATAAATTTTTTTGCAGTACCGAATGGGTTATTACAAAACTTTTTACAACACCCATTCGTTTTTTAATTACTCCTTTCAACATCTACTGTGGTTTTTTTTTTTCGTTTTTTTGAGAACATTTTCAGGGGCCTTTTCCTATCACCTATTGAATTTCAAGTAATTTTATCAGCAACCATTGAATTATTAAGTAGTTTAGAGAAAGCCCTTTGGATTCTGTTTTCAGATCTGGGTGGCTGTTTCAGGGTGATAGAATTTGAGTATATGATTAAAAAAAACTGGAGATCTGTATGCAGTTAATTTATATTTTGTTGGGGGTTGAGGAATTCGATTAGATAAGATAGGATAAGACGGAGTTTTGCTTGTTATAGGCTAAAATGGTTTTGTAGAACCTATGAAAATGTATTTACTTGAATATTGTTTCTATGTATACATGGTTGTTGCTATGGACCTAAGTATCATGGATCTGTAAAGACGTCTATAGTTGTTGAAGGCCAAGTTGTAGGACCTATGAAAATTTATTTACTTGTTTGTGATACTGTTTCTTGTTTAAGATATTATTTTTATGGTTGTCGGATTACAGCACCTATAAAAATGTGTTCTACTTGTTTAGAAGATAGGTTCTGTGGATGTTACTATGTATGTAAAGTTCTAGAATCTGTCAAGAATGTGTTTGCTTCTCGAGAAGGTTGCTTTTATGGACGGTAAGCAGTAGGGCCAATGAAGTTGTTTAGAAGATTGTGGATATGTGTGCGAAGTTGTATGATTTGTACTCTAGATTTGAAATATCAGGGTCCATCAAAGGCTTGTGCTTTTTTAGGGCCTACGAAATGTGTTACTTGTCTAGGAGATTATTTGTATGGATTAAGAGAAGTTTAAAAAAAAAACTTCAAATTTTAAATTTTTTGTTAAATTTGAGAACAAGTTTTTGAATCTTTGTTTGATTGAACATTTATATGTTTCAGGATACCAGGATACGAGTCGTTATTCTAAATATCCATGCCATTTTACCTAATATTATCAGAAGTTGAATTTAATTGAAATTTTTAAGGGCTTAATTCAGTTCGAGTTTTTAATAACAAGGGTTTGGCATGACCTTATTTCTGGATACCAATTACAGGCTCCAATTCATGTATAGCATTTTTGACGTTTTAAACTTTTAATGTTCAGCTTAGCTTCAGTTTCAGTGCATCTGTTTCAATTAATCTAAGTGATAGGTCATCACTCTGTTTTCTTGTTCTTTGGTTGTATAACTATAGGTTCGAATCTGGTATCTGAATCAGAATGAGTTTGTTTGCAGTGTTCTCTCTAAAAGCAAAATGATAGATTTTGGTGGTAGTTCCTTTCATCGTTTTTGTCTCAATGTTATAAATTCTTTACTGATTCAAAATGTTATTTGGAGGGCCCTCTACGATCTCCTAAGTTAAGCTGATAAAGTTTGTTTATTATTATGATATAAATCTTGATGCTGGTGGTAAAATAGTATTGAATCTGTTTCTGTAATATTGGAAAACGTGTCAATGCAATAATCTAGAATCATTTGCCTCGATTCTTAATTGTTCTATGTCATACTACCAGTATTTTAGAAAAGCTTTTGTTTTGCCTTTTAGCAGTATTAGTTTCTTCGTTCATTTCTATAAGCCAATTGTCAACAGTTTGTAGAGAAGTTTCTAAGTCTTAGTTATAGATCTAGTTATAAGATGCACTGATGTGATCTGTCAAGTGAAATATCAGCAATAGGTTTCTCAGTGCTCACACTCTTTATTTTAGTTTATATTGACAACTGGTGCTCAGTTTATTACTTTATGTTAGTAGTAGCAGGTAGGCTTGCATACTTAAAACACCCAGATTCTTGAGGGTGCTTAATTTGGGCAATATACCAGAGGCAAATTTTGTTTTTTAAGTGTTATGCTTGGTTTCTATTCTAGGCTTGGCAGTAGAGATCTCACAAAAGCAGGCATATCTTATGATTACATTACTGAGAATTATTGTGTATCAGAAGATTCCTTAGGTTTGGGGTCTAGGTTAAACATGAGAAGCATGCATCTTATATTACACCAACAGTGCGAAAGTTTTAGCTGAACATTTCATGGTATTATTCAAAATGGTAAATACAAGGAAAATATCAATATGTCCTAAGGGTTTCATTTTGATCAAGGTATATGTTTTGATTGTTAGCATGATGGTGTTTCCAATCGGTTTGTCTGTAAATAAATTAACTACAAATCCCTTACTTGCGAAGGGCATTTGTTTAAGTAGCATTTCAAAACATGGTGCAGTTTGCTTTCTGTTGTTTCTTTGGCATTCTTGTATTCTAAATGTTTAATGAGTTTCTCGTGAGAGTGACATTTGCCTGTCCTCAAAGAATGTTGAAATATTAGAAATGTTAAGTTGTGTGGATATAAGGGGCACTTTTAAAGGCCCGTTTAGAGTAAGGCATTTTTGTATGATGGTGTTTCTGATCAATTTATCTGTAAATAAATTATACTGCAGATCCCTTACTTGAAAAGGGCATTTGTTTTACTAGCATTTCAATACATAGTGCTGTTTTCTTTCTGTTGTTTCATTGGCATTCTTCTAGTCTAAATGTTTAATTAGATTCTCTTAATAGTGATAACTGGCTATACTTAAAAGAGCATCAAAATGTGAGAGATTTTAAGTTTTGTGGATATAAAGGGGCATTTTTGAAGGCCTATTTAGAATAAATCCTAGTTAGGTGGTAGTTATGCTTTAAATCAGATTATAATTGAATTACCCTCATTTTTTTATCTGTTTTCAACAGGTGCAACCTCATTTTTGTTCACTGAGTATCAGTACATGGGTGTTTTCATGATCTGCTTTGCAGTTATCATCTTTTTGTTCCTTGGTTCAGTGGAAAAATTCAGCACAAAAGATCAGCCATGCACCTACAACAAGGAATTGATGTGCAAGCCTGCTCTTGCTAATGCCGTTTTCAGTACTGTATCTTTCTTGCTTGGTTCATTGACATCTGTTTTATCTGGATTTCTCGGAATGAAGATCGCGACTTATGCAAACGCAAGAACAACATTAGAAGCTAGGAAAGGTGTTGGAAAAGCTTTCATCACCGCCTTTAGGTCTGGTGCTGTTATGGGATTTTTGCTTGCTGCAAATGGACTGTTGGTGCTTTATATTACCATTAATCTTTTCAAGCTATACTATGGAGATGACTGGGAGGGTCTTTTTGAAGCTATTACTGGATATGGTCTTGGAGGTTCCTCTATGGCTCTATTTGGCAGAGTTGGTGGTGGTATTTACACTAAAGCAGCAGATGTTGGTGCAGATCTTGTTGGAAAGGTTGAGAGAAACATTCCTGAAGATGACCCACGAAACCCTGCGGTGAGATTGAATTTAGCTTCAATTAGATATGAAATATGATTAGCATGAGGGACTGAAATTTGCCAATCTTCATGTCTATATTTAGATGGGATTGTGTTTTTTATAATATTTTATTCGTGAAAATGTATCTAGGTTATTGCTGATAATGTTGGTGACAATGTTGGAGATATTGCTGGCATGGGATCAGATCTGTTTGGTTCCTATGCTGAATCCTCATGTGCAGCACTGGTTGTAGCATCAATCTCATCATTTGGAACCTCGCATGATTTTACTGCAATGTGCTTTCCCTTGCTCATAAGTTCAATGGGTATCATTGTTTGCTTAATCACAACTTCATTTGCAACTGACATATCTGAGATCAAGGCTGTGAAGGAAATTGAGCCTGCTTTGAAAAAGCAACTTATTATTTCTACTGTATTGATGACCATTGGCATTGCTGTTGTAAGTTTTGTTGCATTGCCATCATCCTTCACCATATTCAATTTTGGTGAACAAAAGGTTGTCAAAAACTGGTATGCAATTCTATTTAGTTGATACCAGTAGCTTTCCTTTCTTATGGTGAAAAATGTTGAATTTTATCCAGATATTTGGTTAACTGACTTGCTTACTACTATTGCAGGCACCTTTTCTTCTGTGTTGCTGTTGGTCTATGGGCTGGCCTTGTAATTGGTTTTGTCACCGAATACTACACCAGTAATGCTTACAGGTGGGAATTTTTTTTGTCATGATATTTATATTCACTCTTCATTTTTGAAGCAAGTTAATGACTTTTATTGGAAATCTGTATTGCAGCCCTGTCCAGGATGTTGCTGATTCGTGCAGGACTGGAGCAGCAACAAATGTTATCTTTGGGCTGGCTTTAGGATACAAATCTGTCATTATTCCCATTTTTGCCATTGCGATAAGCATATTTGTCAGTTTTAGTTTGGCCGCCATGTATGGTATTGCAGTAGCTGCATTGGGAATGCTCAGTACTATTGCAACTGGATTAGCTATTGATGCATATGGACCGATCAGTGACAATGCTGGAGGAATTGCTGAGATGGCTGGAATGAGTCACAGGATCCGTGAAAGGACTGATGCTCTTGATGCAGCTGGCAATACCACTGCTGCCATTGGCAAGGTAAAAATATGCTGTTTTTATTGGTTTGCTTAGGTTATTGCATGGGTTTTGAATGTCATAATCCTATATTGATGTGAAAACTGATTTTCTTCACAGGGCTTTGCAATTGGATCAGCTGCATTGGTGTCACTTGCATTGTTTGGAGCCTTTGTTAGCCGTGCAGCAATTCCCACTGTTGATGTTTTGACCCCAAAAGTGTTCATTGGTTTAATTGTGGGAGCAATGCTTCCCTATTGGTTCTCTGCAATGACAATGAAAAGTGTGGGCAGTGCAGCATTAAAGATGGTTGAAGAAGTTCGCAGACAATTCAATACTATCCCGGGTCTCATGGAAGGAACTGCCAAACCAGACTATGCAACTTGTGTGAAAATATCAACTGATGCTTCGCTAAAGGAAATGATTCCTCCTGGTTGCCTTGTGATGCTTACACCTCTGATTGTTGGTACTTTATTTGGTGTGGAGACACTGTCAGGTGTCTTAGCTGGTGCCCTTGTGTCTGGTGTGCAGGTAGTTATTGGTCTAATTATTTGTCCTTTTGTTTCTCTGTTTTGTGTTATTTATTACTTATGCTTTAACATCTGTCTTCACTTGGGGTATCAGGTAGCAATATCTGCTTCGAACACCGGTGGTGCTTGGGACAATGCAAAGAAGTACATTGAGGTGAGTGCCGCACTGAGATAGTGTTGGATTTCAAAATTTGTCAGTGGTCGTTCTGGAATAGCATATTTAATCTCCCCTGCTTGCTGCTGCTTGACTACTTGACTTTCATTGCAGGCTGGAGCATCGGAACATGCCAGGACACTTGGTCCAAAGGGTTCTGATCCCCATAAGGCTGCTGTCATTGGTGACACCATTGGAGACCCTCTGAAGGACACATCTGGACCATCTCTTAACATTTTGATCAAACTCATGGCTGTCGAGTCCTTGGTGTTTGCTCCATTCTTTGCAACCCATGGTGGTTTGTTGTTTAAGCTTTAGAAATCTTCCTCAAGCTGTTTTTAGCGGAATCAATTTTCTCATCAAGTATGATGTTGAAAGCTCTTCAAGATGTTGTGATTGCTCTCTTGTGATCGTTAGTGGCAACTGGCAAGTTTATTTAGATACTGTTAGGTTCCTGGATAAAAGCCCCTATAGGGTGATGGTTCTAGTTAACTGTGATTTGGCTACCTGTCCGTTCAATTTTGTTACCATTTTTCATGAAAATATAAACTACTTTGAATTATTCCACATCCAGTTGTCTGGCACAAGTTTCTACAGCTTTATCAAGCATGTTTTGGATTGGGTCATTGTGTATATTAGTATAATTACTTTCTAGCACTGTGCAACTTGTAAAATGGATAGATGAAATTAAAGATATATATGAACTGTTTGTTGATAGGCATTTTAATGGTCATAGAATTTTCAATGCAGCTGTGTTTGTATGTTTGTCTCTTCTACATCATTCATTTTTATAGGTGAGCCAAAATATTTCATAAGATCACATGTTAGGAATTCGGAGCTTTTAATGTTTATATGGTAAGATCAGATTTTCAGAGGTGGAAAACAAGGTCATATTTATCCATAGGCCTGGTATCATAAAAATTAATCCAGATTTTCTTAGAATTGTTTCATGACTTATTAGATATGCCGAGAAACTTTGATATGAAATTATTGTTGCTCTGAGAGGCTGGATATATTGTGGTATGTGCTGGAATTTTATTTAAGGTAATCTTTCATTGGTCAGAAATTATTACATGATAATTCTTAGGAATTTACAGATGGGTAAGTATCCAAAATCCAATCTGGATGGATATGTTTGGACAATCAGGGCGATCAGGCCTGGAACCTTTTTCACAGTAGTCCTGAAATGTCAGGAAGGACACGTATATCTGGCGTCAGGAATCATAAATGTTCTCTTCTAGTGGAAGTCCTTTTCCGTGTCTACACCTGACAAATGTATGGTTGCACTTGATTGGGGAGAGTATTGTCTATCCAGTCAGGATATCGTATGCGCAATTGGCCACATTTTCAATTAATTGATATTTATGGTCAAATGTGCATCAATTATATGCGGGATAGACAATACCACTTGTACTACAATTATCTGAGTTTGCAGTTAACTTTTGTTCTATTGCACCACTTGTACTACAATTAATCTGAGTTTGCAGTTTAACTTTTTTTTGTATGGCACTACTTGTACTACAATTAATCTGAGTTTGCAGTTAACCCTTTTTGTATGGTTGGTATTTGACTGGGGAGCACTAAGAAGACGTGCAATTTTCCCTATTGCAATACTTGTACTACAATTAATCTGAGTTTTCAAGTCATATTCGAGCTCTTCTCTGTATAGGTATGTAATTGTCATGCGGCTATAAAATGACGAAGTCTCATTCTAGAAATAAACAAGGAAAAAGATGTCAAAGGCATCTTCACTTAAATGTTAGTAAAATTTGTATAAGTTGGGGCCCTTACTAACATGAAGAATGCCCTTACTAACATGAAGAATGTAAGTCATCCATTGAGAGTCAAAAAGTTTCATGACGATTATAACAAAAGGAGAGCATCAAAATACACAGTTAAGAGGGCAGACCCTTAAGAGATAGATAACTACAGCTAAGCCATTAAAGAAAACCTGTGTTTTGGGGCACTGGACAATAAATTTTTAATAAACATACAGTTTTTCAGAGCACATGAAAATGATTGAAATGCTTCTAGAGTAAACTGTTGAGTATTGTTTGCTCAATGTTTCTGAAGCAATTTCATGTTTGTACATGTATGGTTGTATAGGCTTGGGATCCCATAAGGTGAGGCTTTTCTAGAACAATTAAGAAATCTGTGTTTCTTTGCAAGAGCTATTAAGAGATCCATGTTTCTGCCTATTACGGACTTTAGATCCCCCAATTTTAAGCAGAGGATGTTATTGAGTTTTTATAATGTTGTATTCAGCCTTATCTGTCAGCTTCTTTGTATGATATGTGTAACTCTGGTATTCAAGTAATTTATGATATTTAAATTAAGATTTATTAGTTAAGTTTGAGTCACAAAATCATTGATCCATTTTCATGAGTAAGTGGTTCACACAAACCTATCTCTAATGAGAATGTACATTCTATTTAACAACACTCATTGTATGTAGGTGATGTTCAAGATAGGAACTTGTTTATGCATAATTGATGAATTTAGCAAGGTCTTTAAAAATTGTCCTTTACTTTTTCATCTACTAAAATCATAAAAAACATATTAAATATTTATATACCTAAGTTTTGGAAAATTGTCTATCAATGGCCCTTCATGTATTGGGGAAGTCGAATGGTTCTGAATGCATCCACTAGGGATCAACTCTTGTTAAGTGCAAAATCCTGATACCATAAGGTTGGGATTGTGTCTTTGGTAACCTCAACAGAAAAAGTACATGAGTTTTTTGACTCTTAATTGTGTCCTTCAGTCCTTGCAGCCTAAGACTCATTCTCTTTAAATTATTATGTGGGTTTGATATAAAACCCCTCCAATAAGAAAACAAAAAACTACCTCTATAAATCTTAACCCTCCAATAAGAAAACAAAAAATTGCCTCTTGAAATCTTCAGAACTATGAAGCATCTTGAAATCTACAGAGCCATGAAATTAGGCGAGCTTGATGGTCAAACATATGACATTCTACAATCAAGGAAACAGAAACTGCAATAAAAATGTCTTACAATCTTATCTGCTAAGTATCTGGAGCAGCAGTTACACACAGATTTAGGCCAAACGAAAACCGATGAAGATATTATTGCATAGTTGGTATCTTATCGAACAGTCATGCGCTGATATTTCTGTCGGCACCATTAAAGGTAGGGTGTTTTATACCTAGATTCCTTCGGAACAGTATCAAATGATTCTGCACGGTTTGTATTCTCGCCAATTAATCACCTTGGTTCCCCATGCCCGATTTAGCAGTCGGTCCTTTTTCGTATGCGCAAGATTAGGCAGGTGATTACTATTTAGGAGACAAACAGAAACCACAATCAAGGGACACACTTACCTAGAAATGTACCATGCATCCATTTTCATAGTACACGCACTCCGAGTTATTTCAAAGCATCAAATAATTGCTGTATAGGACTCTGTGCATGCAGTCCAAGCTCTCTGAAATGAATCTGCACTTTGCATTGTGCGGTTCTCTGAGCACCTTCAGTGAACGCCAAACTACAATGGGGTTAAGGTTATATTGATGATATATTTGTCTACTTGAAAATTATTGGGGAAAAAAGTGCCTGTTTACATTTCCAATCCCAACTTATTTAAATCTAGAAAAGTTGGTATACCATCTATCAATTTATTTATATTTATTGGATAAAGAAAAATTACAGAAATGCAGCAGCTACACCTGAACAACTGTAAAATACAATTGTGTTTTAAAAAGCCCTAAAATAAAAGTGCAAGGTGCACGTTGTAAAATTGTCAAGTATTTTATTCATGTGATTGTGTGAATACATTTGTTCTTTTCGCGAGTGGCAAGAAAGTATTGTTAATTTGTCACTTTGGTAACAATCAATTTGTTTGTCTTTGTTCCCTAACAACGTGGGCGGCCTGCGCTTTCTTTTTCATCATAATCATGTACCTTTATCTACAACCGACATAACTTCAAATCAAATAACTTCCCTTTTAACGACGATGATTGTGTATTTTAATCACATTAGTCAAATTGGGTTCTAAGAGCATTTTGTTTTTTAAAAACATTGTGGAGTTTTTTTATTTATTAAGATTTAATATTTTTGGTTGCATTGGATTAGTTTTCATTTTACATGATTTTGATGGATATGATTTTTTTTTTATTTGTAATAGTTTAGGTAGATTTTTGTTTATTATGCACCCTAACTTCGCGCTTCTAATTATCCTACGTCGAAATTTCAAATCACTCCCAATTTTTTACAGCAGCTTACTTGGCAAGTTCTCTGCTTATAACTAAGGTTTCAAGGCCACATCATCAAATATGATGCCACATCAGCATGCATTTTTGTCAAGGTGTCCAAAAGGCCCCAAAAAATAGTGAGACCAATTCTCGTGCATTACATCATGAGTAGTTGAGCGCTGATGTGGTATCACATGATTGGTTGCTTTTTAGATCAAAAGCATACATTTTGTTTAATTATGGGTAGTCAAATCACAACTATTGGACATTATATAAACGACTATTGGGTATTATATTCACGATTGGGTGCACGACTATTGGACCCCGCACGACTATTGGGCCCTCTCCCCTATTATTTTTAATGTAGATAGATTTTTTTTGAGGTAATTTTGTGATCTTTGAAAGATTTCAAATCTAAATAATTTAGTTATTTTATCTTTTATAAATATTTTAATTTATCAAATAAATATTTGAAAAATATATATTTTTATTGTTTTATTTTCTTATTTAAACTTATATATATTTTTAATTAAATATAGATTGTAGGTGGATTTATACAAGAGATTCATATTTTCATATAATTTTTATTTTTTATTGTATTATGTTAAGTTAGGTGTGATTGAAACTTGAACTACCAACTCATTAAAAATTTGTTGTTACATTAAATATTTAGAGACAATATAATAATAATATATTTGATATCAACATTATTTGGTTAAATTTTGTTATGTGACAATGTAGGACAAGATATAATTATAGCATGCTTTTAGAGTCAACATTGTTTGCTTAAATTTTATTATGTGAGTGTAGTCTTTAGACAAATTTTATGAATTTGTCATATTAGCACATTAAAAACCCTCTATTTAATATACTTTGGGACAACCAAATCTTATATTTTGTTTTAAGAAATCATCAAAAAGATCCTTAAAAGATACATCTCTCACTATAATAAGGGTCCCTAACATCTTTTTTGTTTATCTTGGGCTCAAATTGATATTTCCTTTTTTAATACAATAAGTAATGTTAAAATAATGTATTTCTATGGAAGAATTAGCATCCAACCTATACCTCACCTGATTCTAAGTCCTTGTTCTCTAATGGTCTAGACTTTAGCACTCTTAAATTTATTATTTCTAGACATGTTTTAAAATCATAAGTCTTAAACATCTTTGGAGGAGGATTTTCTCTTCATTGAACAAGCTTTTAAACTAATATTTCTAGATTTTTAGAAGCCATTAGAAGAGAAACATTTTGACATTCAAACTAAACAAATTTAAGAAGAGGCAAGCTCATTATCCCTTTGAATTTCTCAATGGAGTTGAGGACTATATCTCTTTAGCGTCCTCAACAAATCTTATATTTTCTCATACAAATAATCATTTTCACTTTCACTCTAGTCAAGGGTTGAGCCACAATTATAAAAATTCTAAAATTATGATTGTCCACTCAGAAGGGTGAGCTAATTTGACACTTGAAAGCCCCAAAATACATACCTAAATCTATATACATTTTTGTGTGCAAGAGTAGTAAAGAGCATGCAAGGGTTGTGCTACGTGGTGGAAGGATACTATTGAAATCACTTAATTATTCATGCTCTTGATTTTCCATCAGATGGCCCCTCTTAGGAAGAGGACGAGTCATTTTCTTCTGGAGCAGCTTTGACATGTTCCTCAGATCGTATTGAGGAACCTCCTACCTTGACCTCATAGCTCAATCTGCCCTTGGCTTTAGACCGACTCCAGACTACTCATGTGGTGAATGACCACCCTTCACCTTACTTTTCTATGGTTCTCTTCACATGCTAACAAGCTCTCCATGGGGGAATCCCCCCGCTTTCCCTCGTATTGAGAATTTGGATGCTAATATCTCTTGGATTTTTGTGAGGAATAAAGGTATTCCTATATCACTTCCCCAAACTCATGTTCAAGTGTTGGGTGAGAGGCTAACCCATTCTAGGTCTGGTATTGTCTAAGAGGAACCCTAGCGGTCCTAGCTCTTTCATTCACATGTTCTTAGTAGCTTGGTTGTTGTTGTTCCTCTCTTTTGGTGTGTTGTTTTTATGCTGTATTTGGTAAGCTTGGGCTTGTTTTTCTTTTCCTTATTGAAACTTTGTAAAGGGTTTCAAAACCTTAGTTTCTTACTTACTTTATTCTTTTTTATGGTCTTTTTGTACAAGGGTCTAGGCCCTTTCAAAATCATTGCTTACCTTACTAAAAAACAAAGAACATGCCATAAACAACAATAAAATTTACAAAGTACCAACCCCACCTTGGCAACCATGGCTTTGCCAAAAGATTAAAAAATTAATATGACTGAACCCATTACATAGGCCATGTGCCTTTAGTTAGAGCTAATCCATGTATACTCACAACAACCCTTAATAACATAAATATTTATTAATTATAATAAAAAGTGAATATTACATATATTAATAAAAAACATTTAATATTTAGTATTTTAATTTTTAAACACATGTAAGACTTATGCAACAATGTACTCAAATTTATTTATTTGGTGCTATATATATATATAATTTATTTTTTATTATTGTAAAATCATATTTTTAAAACTAAATCCACGATGTTATATAAGTATACATTAACCTTGATTAAATAAATTTTAGTTGTAGAAGTAACAATTAGCAACTAATGTTAATTTAGAAAATAAATTTAAAGGAGGATATATGTACTTAGCTGTGGACTCAAGGATGAATAATTTTGATTTATGCATTAAAATTTATGTCTTGGGATAGAAAATTAATATTCTTTGTTCATATTTTTCCTCAAATTTTGTGTGGACTTGTAGTCATTTCTTTTCTAATTTTGTAGTTGTGGGTCTTTTTTAATGTTGTGGATCTAACCTTTTTGAATGGGTCTATTCATTCCTTGATTTACCTAATTTGCCTCTATCTACTTTTCTATTTGGATTGAAAATATTTATGAACATCTTTAGATGGGTGCTAGGTTGCTAGGGGACACATTCTTCTAGATCAAATCCCAGAAAAGGATTGAATTTATAGTCATGATAGTGATTAAAAATAATAAGCTTTAGACATGCAAATAGGCTAGGGTAGTATGATGCAAAACTAGTTTCTTTTTAGGTGCCCCAATTAAAGTGTCCCTTGCATATGCTCCTTCAAATGTGAATGATTTTCTATATTTTTTTGATGTGTAAAATGAATACAATTATATGCCTTCAAATATAAATACACAATAATAAATTTCACAAAGATGAGTTTAGTTAGCTCTAGGAAATAAAGAAATGGATGGGAGTTAGCAAATTTTGAATATAAACTTTGAAATTATAAGGGTAAGATATGTGGGTGTGAGATTGATTACACATGCATGTGGTTGATCCATAAAATTCTTTTTGAGAACAACCTACTTTAGATTTTAGTGTTTTTCTTCCAACACATACAAGAATTCTAGTTTTGACTATAATATATAGTTTAATTGTTTGACCATTGAGATCAACAAAATGTATATTATATATAATAAATAAGCAATATATAGGAGTGTGAGGAAATATGGATACAAATAGATAAAGGATGTTAAATGAAAGAGTAAGATGGGGGGAAGATCCAAACTTCAAACAAGATTGCACTATTGCCTAGATGTAAATGTATCAATCCATTTTCTTAAAATGGGTATAAAAATAAGTGGGAATTATCATAGCTATATAAATTTCATCAATACATGTTGTCCCCAATTTGAGGTGTATGTGAATTCTAGAACGATCTTGTATCTCAAAGTATGTAGCATTCATAAACATGCATGTAAAGTAAATATTCAAACATAAAAATGATATTGAGGCCCATAATAATGTAATGAATCCCATTCAATGTCATAATGTAAGTCTGTCCTTTGGCATTCATGCTTCATGGGAACCTACAAAACAAAGGAAAATAAGCCATAAGTGCCTTTTTGTGATGCAATTAGAAATAAAAACAATTGTAATATGAGTTCCACTATCAATAATCATTTATAGAAGAGGGAAAGGAGTTCTTGTGGGTTGTGAGAGATTTCACTTATAAAAAAGTGATAGTGTACTACTTGGCTTGACATCCATGGGATGACATAGTGTATCCTTGTTTGAGGTGATACACTATGACAACCCATGTAACTTGACTAATTCTTTGAAAAATAAATCTATATTTGTGGATGAACCATTAAACTTTTGATAAGGAACAAAGAGTACCATTTTTGAAAATCTTTCTACAACTACGAAGTTAGAATCATTACCTCTTTATGTTCATGACAATCCAAGGATAAAATTCATGAAAATTTATTTCTATGGTCTCTCTAGCATTTGTAATTATTTGTAGAGTCCTGCATTCTAGGAAACACCTTTTATAAAAATATTTGCATCTTTCAACAAACCTTTTGACATCTCAATGAAAATATGGTTAATAGTACCTTTCCTCTAACATGGGTAGTTTTGTCTACACCAAAGTATCCTTCAAGTCCTCTACTATGTAGTTATCCGATGATATTCTTTCTCATTGAATTCTTCTATAAGGACCCAATTGGTGACATGTCCCCTTTTTCCATAAGAAAGGGAAGGATAATGTAGTAGTTGATAAACTATCTAGAAGGGATGATAAGGAGGCATTATTATGCACCATTTCAATACTATAGGAAGATTAGGTTGAAGAAGGGAGATTGGAGTGACAATAAAATGTCACTACATGGAGTCTCATTCACTAGCTATAAAATGATTTGATCAACTCAATTTTTTTTTTGTTAAAAGGGAGATTCCCTATTGTATTAAGAGAGATTGAATCTATGAAAAAATTTCACCCTTAGAAAAAAGATTCCATGGGAGCTCCATGGTTCTCTAGTTGGAGGCCATTTAATATTTTTGATGACATCTTAGAATCTTCAATCAAGATTTATTTTGGGATGGGATCAAAGGGGATGTCCAAAAATTTATAACAAAATTCATGATAACAAAATAAAGGAAAAACAATTAAGTCTTTGGATCTTTTGCAACTCTTATCTATTCCAAGCAAATGTGGGTAGAGGTATTGATGAATTTCATCATATGTTTACCCAAGTATAAGGGAAAATAATCATCATGGTTGTTGAGAGTTGAGTCACCAAATAAACACATTTTTGTGCTTCGTCACACTCATTTATAGCAAGTACTATAGCAACAACCTTTATTGATACCATTTGAAAGTTCATGAGACTCCAAAATCATGGCAAGTGATTGTAATCCTATAATTACAAGTAAGTTTTGGACATGCCTATTCTCATGTTTGGGCACTCATCTTGCTCATAGCTTGTCATATCATCACTAATTGAATGTAAAGACTACGGTGGTCAAAAATAGTTTGGAGGGTTATCTCCATTATTTTATTTTAGATAAAAAAGATAGATGGGTACAATGGTTTCCACTTGTAGAATAGTGGATACATTTCTTTCTAGACTTCATCCAAGATGTCTCCATTTTTCATAATATATGGGTAACACCCACCATCAATAACCTCTTCATTTTAGGAACACCCAAAGGTTAGATTAGTTAAATAACACATTCAACACCAACAAACAATATGCTCTAATCTCAAGAACTTAGTAATTTAACATAAAATAAAATAAAGCAACAAGTTGATCAATGTTATAGTAAAAGGGCTTTTGAAGTAGGAGATTAAGTCTTTGTGTGATTACAATCATTAATAAATACATTTCATTAAAGCAATATAAGGATAACAAGCTAGCACCCAATTATTATGGCCCTTATAAGGTCCTATAGAGTATTGATAGTGTTGGAGTTACCTAAGTAAAAATACGTCCAGTGTTCCATGCTTACTACTTGAAGAAGATTATTGGACGAATAATTTTAGCTTAGATATAGTTATTGGAGTATGATGAAGATGGAAGAATGATTTTAGAACTTGAGGGAATCCTTCAAACATGCACAAAGAGGATATAAAGAAGGAAAAACATAGAGCATTTAATCAAGTTGAAGATGTCATGTGGGAAAATGAAGATTTTGTGCAAAAGAATCCATGGTTGATTTTTGTTGAGGACAATGCTTCTCTAAATGGGGACTATGCTACACCCTTAACCCATTGATTGTATTGGGATATGCATAGTTGATTTGTGACTAGCATAATCATTAATTGATTTATATAGTCATTTATATCCTATATATTGTAGTTTGATCAGGATGGGTGACATCCAAGACACAATTATGGTTTATAAAAGAGGTAAAGAGTAGTAATTCATTATTATATGGTAAATTTTATTGTTGTTGAAGACTTCTATAGGTTTCCTTCCCTTGAAATGGCCTATCATTCTCAATTTCCCAAGTGTTTGTATTATATTTACTATTACATTGTTCTCTTATGCAAGTTATTTCATTACATAGTGATATTCCTACAAAAAATTAAACTCTACAAGTGTACTGTAACTATTTGATTATTGAATAATACATTGAATTGCATTGGAGTGTAGGGTTTTCTCTTGAAATATTTCCCCCCCATGAAAATCATTATATATGTATTTATTATTTCTTGTAATCATATGATCAATTTAAGCTTTATACGTACCATCTCTCATAGATTAGTGTAGGAAGTGTATTTTGCACCACTACTTCCTTTCATAATTTTATTTTGGAGTAAAATGAAAAGAAAATTAAAAAAATTTAGACCTTCTTTAGAAGGGAAAAAGGTAGCTAAATAATTTTGTATTATTGGTTCAATAGTTAAAGAGGACTAGCAAATTTCACTCTAAACTTACCAAGATTTTTATCTTGAATATGAACTATTTTTGTTCTTTCTCATGTTTGGTAATAATCTTTGTGAGAGTACTTCCTTTTATTATGTTAGACCATCATTCTATATAAGTGGAGTTTAAACTAGCTTCTTGTACTTCTAAGAGAAAACCTAACTTTAAGGGTTGGTATAAATTAAATGCATATTGCATTTAAAGAATGGAGATTGTCTAGCTAGGTCACAAACTATTTGGAAGCTTTTGAAGCTGACTAAGAAAATTTGTAAGTATGGTTCTTGCATCTCTTGAAAGTATCACATAATGGTTTATAACACTTCAGAAGGACTTATGAAAAAACTAAGCTTCAAAAGAGGAATTAAAATAGATAAATTCAAGAAATGTTCATTAAAGTTGAGGATCTTTTTTTAACTAGAAATTTACTTTGAGAGTCTATTAGTCATATGGTCTCAAGGTGTTATTCTTAGGTATACGATGAATTGGATTAAAGTGATAAGGGTACACAATATATTTTTTAATATCCTAAAATTTAAGGATTCTAGAGAGAATATTGAGGCTATTGGTATAGGATGAAAGTCTCTTTGTACCAAAAATGTATTAGCAAGTTTTTTCCACCTTTTAAAAGAGTATGTTCTCATTCGAGGGTTTTTTTTATAGTAATAGTGTATGAGGTATGTTTGTGCCAAGTGCATTTTAGTAAAGATATTTGCTACTAAAGTTAGTGTCTTGGATGCATATATTTTTTAATATAATTTATTTCTAGAGTTATAAATAGGTTACATCTTAAAAAGCCTCTAAGTTTTGATGAATTATTATAAAATTCTATAAAATTAATAAAAATAAAAATAAACCAATTTGATAATCTTTAATTTCATTTAGAAGATTTGAAAGGTTCAACACTTTATGATTAATAGCTTCATTTTTTCCAACTCCTAATGTTAAATTATACATTTATTTGACAAAATATATATAACATAAAAGAAAACACCTTATTTGTGCCACTAATTATGTTAAAAATTGGTTCAAGAAATAAATATAACCCTTCTTTCATGTTATTGTAGATGATAGATCCATTCCATAATTTGACATTTTACATGTATTCAAGGTCTTTGTTTCACATAGGAAAATCTAATCAATCTGGTCCTACTCTTTGAAGAAGTATTATGCAATGTTCTCATTAGATTTTGATTCCAAGTTTGAAATAAAATTAGATAGATAGACCCTCATTCATTAGAGATATCTATCGAGTGATTTTGAAAAACTTACAAATAAAATGATCAAAAATTGAATATTAAAGTGAGAATTATATGATTCTTTTCAGAGATGGAGTGACAAATTTACCATTAATATGAAGAAATCTCACTTCAAACATAACTTCCACTTCATCAAAACTTATAATTAAAGAAATGGTCCAAATTTTCAAATAAAAGTTTGAATATCCTATACATGAATACAACATTAAATGAAATGTCCTATTGAAATTTCAACAATGTACCTACCTTCCTTTTTAATTGAATATAAATTTAGATTAAAAATGAATATAACCCACATACTTAGGCTAATTCTAAATATTTTGGGTGTACCTTCTTAAAATCCTTTCCCTTTTTCAATTGGATTAAACCAAATAAAAGATTATAAACAACAGGTGGGTGTACCTTAGAATCCTTTCTTTTTTAATTGGATTAAACCAAATAAAGAATTATAACCAACAGCTACAAAAGTACAGTGTTAGAGGTGCAAGCACAAACAGCCATAAACAATCACTGTTGTTGACAGTTTAACATACATGAACAAACAATCACTGCCATTGAATGCCATAATGAATAAAGCATAAAATAGGAAACTAGGAAGAACAAACATTTATTTGTCTTGTACTTCTCACCCAACCCAACTTCATTTCTGGCAATGGATGACTTATTGTTTTGTATGCTGACATACAGTGACTTGTTTCTTCATTTTCGCTGTCACAAGATCCTCTTTGCTAATTTTTAATAATATAAACTAAAATATCACTAGCCAGTTTTCAAACATATGCTATTAGAAATATATATATATATTCCTGTGGCCTGCCCATGTATTTGGAGATCCACTTGGAAACATGGCGACATGTTCAGACTTGGGGAGTACAAATAAAGAAGTAAAAGCTGCAATGAAACATACAAATTTTAAATCTGTCTTTATCCAATAAAATATATGGAGAATCAATTCCAGTACCAACTACCACTGAATAAATTATTACCCACTTGATATGTAATGTATGAACGATGACTGATCACCATTTTTTTTTATAACATAATGTAGTTAGCAAACAAACAACCAGCAGAAAACAAATTCTAAAACTATTTTGAATCCTTTTCTGTACTACTTGTCTTTATTTACATTATCCAGTTTTTTTTTTTTTGAAGTTATTCTTGTTTTACGAATTGAATTACTGATATATGTTTCTGTTCAGTAGCAGCAAGATTCCTGGACCCTTCTACAATTTCTAATTCCTCTGCAGTTGTTGCAGATTCTCCACTTTCTTCATTAAAAGGAATCATAAAAAAACATAAGGGACTCTAATTATGTGACTTTAATGATAATAATGAGTGAAATGTAATAGTGTGTATGTTTGTAATAAAATAAAATTCTTTATTAAATAAAATGAATGGTCACCATTTTTAAGAAGATGCCCTTATTACAATTCAATGTAAATATTTGATTGAATGTTAACTATTCTAATGTAAATATTTGATTGAATGTTAACTATTCTATTTGATTGAGTGACAACTATTCTATTTGAACTATTTTCCATATAAATTGATATTATATTATATTTATATAATTTTGATCTTTTATTCAATATGAATGAAATGTATATTTAATATAATTTTTTAAATTTAGTCAATATTAAAATTTGAAAGGATACATGATTATTTTATTGAATGTATAAATACTAATAAAAAAAAATATTTTTCTAAAAGCTCTACTTTTAATAAATTTAGGTTTAAAAAAAAATTGACTTCATTGTGTGAGATAAGATTTTTTATTCACCTCTTTAAATGCTATCATTTTTTTTAATGAACAAATGTCTATATTATCATTTATAAAATAGTGTTACACATATTCTAAAAAAAAGGGTGGGCAGAAATAGTCACACCCTAAAGTCCAAATGAAACAGTAACCAAGAACATAAAACCATAAAACAAAATCCTAAGCAATGAGAAGTAAAAGAGAGGGAGGCCGGACCATTATTATTAATACTCTCCTTCAAAATATTTTCCAACATAATATAATTTCTTTAAATTTAATCATTTAAAATATATTTTTGGTTTATTCTTGTCATTTTATTTTCATTTATCCATTAATTTGTATCATTAATACTTATTTATCTTTCTCTAATTTATTTTATTTCGTTTTTTGTTTATTATTGAAATGAAATATTTTTCTAAAGACAATTTTTTTTAAAGATATTTTAGATATGTCATTTAACACTTAAGAGACCTTGCAAGGGATATATTTGGCTTTTCTCTCAACTTGTATGATTTCAAAATTGAATAGATTGTTATTATTGTCTTCTATGAGCTTTGGGCATTCTTTGATTATCATTTGAACCAAAACTTATCCATTTTACTTGGTGTATCCTCTACTAAGGTCTTTCCAAATGGTACTAGGTTAATCTAGTTGAGTTTTATCAATCATCACTATCCATTTTGTAGATAAAAAGAGACTTTCAAGTATCTTTTTATGATTTTATGCTAGAGCTTGGGCTATTTGGAATTGGATTCATGATTTCTTTAAGTCTTTTAGGCCTAAATCTTTCTTGTGTAATATTATTTTGTTGAGAGATTGGCCAATAATTATTACTAAATTCACCCAAATTTAGTATGTTTTCAAGATGAAAACCCTTTTTAACATTTGGAAAGATAAATAATTTTCTATTTTCTTTAGTTGTTTTATTGATATGTGCTTCTCATTATATGTTAAGGCTATGCTTTGTTCCAATGTTCTCATGCAAATTCAAGTGCAAGTGGACAAATCTGCACTTAAAGTGGCTTATTTATAGATGTTGAATCATTAAGGAAATTATCTATGTATGGTTGTTAGAGTGCCATTGACTTCACCCTTTAGCAGAGGTCACTCTTTTCCTTATGGACACTAAGTTGCACATAGTTAAAATGCCTATGTTGGACACAACTCAAGTAGTGGCATGCTTTCTAGTCCCTTCCAAAAAGAGTCAAGGAATTGATCACTTATGGTTGGTCTCAACCATCCCACCCACCTTTTCCCTTAGGTCTCTAGATGGCTAGACTTTGAAATATTTCCTCATCTTGATTTGGTCATTTCTCCTATTTGTGACACCCAAACTCCTACTAAAGAAAAAATGAAGAGGGTGTGATTATTGGCTAGGAGCTTATTCTTGATAATCTAGACACTATTGATGTTTGGGAAAAGCTAGATGATGTGATCTAACTCTTACTAGTGGCTTAGCTCTTGTCACTTAACAACTTTATTTTCTCTCTCATTTCATTTGTTAGTTAATACTCTTCCCTATTTGAACTTTAGAATATGAATTTGTTTGACCTACTTTTTTAATGTCTAATATCTATCTTTGAAAATAATATTAAAAAATTATTCATAAAAAAACTACAAAAATATCATTTCATATATTAGTTATTTTTTGATATTTATTATAATAAGTTCTCTCACAACACAACCTTCCAACTTTCGCAAAATTATCTAAAATTACCATAATTTTCCTACCAAAATGACTAAGATCAAATTAGAGAGCTTAACTTACACTTATTTAATTCCTTAAATGCATTATTAAATAGAAGATTAGATGGATGAAACTACTAGTAAAATAAAATAGGTGGAAGAAGAACAAAGAAATTTAGGAAACTCTTACACATAGAATAGAAGAGAATTTTGATGCAAGCTAACATGTTAATTTCATAAATGGATTTCAACATTGAATTGAGCTAATGAAATTATTATATTTTAAATTAAAGAAACAAGATTAAATTTATAAAAAAATAGTACAGTTAATAAATTGTGAGGATTTAAATTTGTGTTTAGAAGGAAATATATTGAGATATGCCACATTAAAACTCTAATTATGATATATGTGGTTAGTATCATCATGATAATTTTGAGATCATGAAATCTAGAGGTTCTTAAAGTTAACTTTGTATAACCATATTTAACAAAGTGTATGTTGGATCATTTCTTAATATAATTTGAGAAAGAGAAAGTCAATAAATGGTATTTCTTGAAACTAAAAGAAGTCAAAATGGGTGGAGATCATCTTAGGCTTGAACCTTCATCTCGTGAGAATTAAAAAAATTGTTATTGTTTAGAATATTTCAAAGATGTGTAGGTTCAACTGCTACATAAAAAAAATTAAGGGTAGTGATATGGGGTCATCCATTGATTTTTCTCATGCATGGAGGGATATGGGTGTGAAAATGAGAGGTCTTACTAGATACAACTAAGTGTAGAAAGATGTGACAAAAAAAATATGCCACTTTTGTTTTTTTACCTGAAATGACCATTTGGTGAGTACCAAATTTGACGCTCACTAAACAAGCGCCAAATGCGAATGATGAATTTTTAGAATGCATTTTATCGAACTCTTTCTTTTTTTTCTTTGTCTTTGTCTTTGTCTTTCTCTACGAGTAAAACTATATACATGAAATAAACATTTAAGTTGACATTTACATATGGACATTTACTTTCTTATACTTTAAGTTATATTTCATGTATATAGTTTCAAGGTGTTTGAGAATGGTTTTGGATCTATTGGAGTTATAATGCAAATTCTAGTTTTTGGAAGATCTTATAATTTTTTAGATAGTCAAATTTCAGTAATCAACATGTCAAATTTTAGTTATCAGGAGGTCAAATTTCAATAATCAGTAAGTTGTATCATCTTTCTCTCTCTCTCTCTTTCTCTCTCTCTTTATCTCACTTATTGTTTATCTCTTATACTCTAAACCTCTCTATCTCACTATCTCCATCCCTTTATCTGACTAATAAACAAGTTGTATCATCTTTCTCTCTCTCTCATTCATTGTTTATCTTATACTCTAATCCTTTCTCTCTCACCATCTCCATCCCTTTATCTGAATCTCTCCCTTGAGCTCAAGAACTACCTATCTCTCTCTCTCTCCCTCCCTTTTCTCTCTCTCTCTCTCTCTCTCTCCTTCCCTCCATCTTGCCATTGTCTCTCTCCTTCCCTCTCTCTTCTCTCTCTCTCCTCTCTCTCTCTCTCTCTCTCTCTCTCTCTCTCTCTCTCTCTCTTTCCCTCTCTACTTCTCTTTATCTCACCATTCTCTCTCTCTCCCTCTCTCCCTCCTTCCCTCTCTAATTTTCTCTGTCTCCCCCCTCTCTCTATTTTTCTGTCTCTCTTTGTCTGTTTATCTGTCTTCTTTCCTCCCACCCACCTTCTCTCTACTTCTCTTTGTAGATGCAAATTATCACTAGGCTTGTGACTTTATTAAATCCCATTTTTCATCCTTGATAATTAAATAATCTTAATTATTTAATTGTTACCTAATGTCATAAATTCTTCTATTAATTAAATAATGTAAATTATTTAATTAATTCATTTTAGCCTTCTATGTCCTCTTTTGATTAATTAAATAAATTGTTATTTAATTACGTCACTAATATCTTTGATTTCTATAATTAAATAAATTTATATTTATTTAATTATTTGTCACTTTGCACTATAATTAAATAATTATGACAATTATTTAATTATTCACTTTTGGCATCTTCTGTCACAAATTAATTAAATTTTTATTTAATTAAAGGGCTTATCTTTTCTCTCACTTTTTGAATTAAATTTCTATTTAATAAAAAAGTTAACTCGCCTTTTCCTCTTCTAATTAAATAATGTTTCTATTATTAAATTATGCATTTTCCTTTTCAAACTAACTGATTTTGTTGAAAAATCAGTTAATTTCCTCTTGCTCTTCCACTTTGTCTTGTCTCATTTAATTTCAACCATTGATTGAAATAAAAATCTTCTAATTTCGACCGTCTATTTTGCATCCGACTCTATAAATAGCACTGCCACTATCATTTTCAGATATCTAGAATTTATATGCTATCGCACTATTGATGATAATCTTTGATATTTTGCTTTATCTTAATCATAGGCTAGTATCTAGATACTCGATCTAAGGGCCATAATATTTATAACAGAATGGAGAAGGGCTACATAGGTCAGCCAATGGACGCATGAATCAAGTGATATTATTTCATTTTATTTATGTTTGTGTCCTTTTCTCTTCACAGTTGATTAGGATTTTAGAATTAATGTTTAAATGTTCATTTTCTTAATTCTGATTTTTCCTAATCACATCTGGTGAACCTAATGTGAAAGATTTGCAAGGGACATGATATTGAAGGGGCTTTGAATTATCTTTTGTGTGACAACTATAGGGACAAGAGAAATTTCTAAAATTGACAGATGCCTTTTGAATAAAATTAAATTTAGTCTTGATTAAATTTTAGATTAATTTAGATAGGTTAAATTTTGTTAGTAATTATTTTTGTTGGTTTAGTTTTATTAATTTAGATTAATATAGATAAGTTAGATTAATTATTAATTTTGCTAGTTTAAATTATAGTTTCAATTTAGAATAATTAACTTTTGTTAATTTTAATTTTGATTTAGTTAATTTTTGTTAGTTTAGATTAATTTTAGTTTAGATTTAGATTAATTTAGATTAATTAGATTAAGTTGATTTTTTTAATTTGTTATTTTAGATTGAGTTGATTTTTTAATTTCTAGTTTAGATATAAATTTAGATTTTTCTAATTTAGTTTAGATTTATATATATTTTTATTTAGTTTAGATTTAAATTTAGATTTAGTTTAGATTGAAGATTTTAAATTTTTCTAATTTAGTTTAGATTTAAGATTTAAGATTTAATATTTTTCTAATTGAGTAGAGATTTATGTTTTCTAATTTAGTTTAAGATTAGATTTTTTTTTTAATTTAGTTTAGATTATATTTTTTTAATTTAGATTAATTAGATTAAGTTAGTTATATTGAAATAATTTTGTTTGTTATTTTTCATTAGCTAGACTAAGTGCTATTTCAGAGCCAATTTTTGTTGACATGGCTTTTTTGTAGGTTCGAATGTCCAAGACTTGAAAAAAAAATATAAATTATTGTTTGTTGAAGACCAGCAACTCAAACTACTAATTAGTGTGTTGCAAGTTCGATTGTTAGAGAATCTATCTTGAAACATTGTGTCTTCTTTTTTGTAGATTAGATCACATTTAGACTAGTTGGTCTAAAAAGAACTCGAGTGTTTGCTATGACATCATAAGCGAGGAACTAAAATCAACTAGTGCTTGCATTGTCTTATGGTTTACATCTTGTCTTTGGATGCGTATGCTCTTCTATCGTTCCACTTGGTGATCTTGAGAATCAAAAGTATTCCATTGGCATTTTTTACAACCACTCACACATTTGACTTTTGATTAAAATGAACCCCATGCGAGTGTGAGAAAAAGGTATTGTGTATGCTCTCTCCTTGCACTTCGTGCAATCTAGGAGATAAAAAGCAACATACTTTTCTTGCTTTTTTTAACCTTTAGAGGGGTCTTGCTTTTGTTTACCTTTAGAGGGGCCTACCTCATGAGAGGGAACAAATCCAATCAATTTTTCGCTTGGGCCAGTATATAAATGGATAAGATTAAACTGTCAAGTCCTCATGGTATGTAGGCCTTAGTTGTACAATGTCATTCAAAATGGGGTACTACCGTAAAACGTATAAGAGTCCCTAGTAGGAGTGATTAAAGCCTTAAGTGGCTTGCTGGATGCTCGCAAGGTGCCATGTCCCTAAGTATTGACTAAGAACCTTTATTTTAGTGGCCAAAATCCTTTTTACTTGCTAGCACAGGAACAGTCATTTTGAAGCCGCCCCACGTCTTCACTATTCATGTGTAGAGGAAAAAAATCCTCTTTGGGGAATGAGACTTGGTGTGCCCATGCCATGTAAGGGGGAGCCAGTGGCACCAAGTCTCTAGTTGTATGCCTTATTTAAGTGGCTGGAGAAATCCATGTGGGGATCTAGCAGGTAGTATCTCTTCCTACCCTAGGTTGTGCAAAGTATTTTCAACATCAAGATCAAAAGAAATACATTATGTTAAATTATGTGTGTGTATTCAAAGAAAATAAGCAAACAAACACCACACCCAAAATTGGAAACATTTCAACCTTGAAACAAACTAGGTCTACATATCCAAAATGAGCTTAACCTTCAAATTTGTTTAGACGAAGAACTTGCATACCTCATCTCTACCATTATCCATTCATCCATCACCTCATCCTTTTGCATTAGACATTCCCCATAGGTCAAAACTTTAGGTCATCCTTTTCGCTTGCGTAAACCTCTTGCATCAACCTCTTGTAAATCTTAGGTTAGAAAGCCCATCAAACTTAGAATATACCATAACTCCAAATCTGTACTCTCTTGACCTTATATTTCAAAAATAAATCATCCTAGTCCTTCATCATTTAGGTTGGTTCCTCAGCTCATCAGTCCAGTTTGAGACCACCTTGTCAACACATCTTATTAGTCTTTACTTTACCCAGGGTCATTGATAATTATATTAGTTACTATACCTATCTTAGTTTGATTAGCAATTGTATCTTAAGTTTTCTAGAGGTTTTAGCCTTCATACTAGAGCATAGTACTCCATCCCTTCATCTCATATCTTCCATACCCGTCATAGACATACTTCTGATTTTGATCATTGTGACATTACCTTATTCACACCTTGACTATTGTCACCTTGACTGTTAATCTTGGTATCATTATTAGGAATCCTTATACCTTGAAAAGTCCAAAAAATATAGCAAAGGTGCATACCTTCCATTTCATTGGCATCTCTTAGGCTTCATAGCATCCACCACCATGTCTTCCATTCACCTTGATATGCTTTCTAGTCTAGTTGAATACCAATTAATCCACAATGGTCAATTCCAAAAAGCCATAGACTTCAAAAGACAATTCATCAAGTCCAAATACCAATAAACCTCAACCCATCATCAACTACCCACATACCCTTCTTACTAACAATCCATAAGCCCTAGTCATTCATCCATATACCCTCACTATCAAGTTTCATTTGGAACATCCATTCGTCATCTTTATCATAACCTTGATAAGGGAAATCAACCTTCCACTAATCCATTCCAAGCCCCTACATCCTATCTTAACTCGTCATCCACTGGTCCATTCCAATCCACTACATACCAATCTATTATACCATCCAATAAGATCATGGTAATTAATGCTCTCCAAGGACAACTAACATAGAAACTTGTTCAACTCTGAAATAAAAAGAAAGTTAGACAATCCAGTCAAGTTGCTACTCATACACCATCTAGCCATCTATCACTATCATGTCCGTCACTGCCTACCAATCCAAAAAAGGATTTTTCCATTGAAACTCCATCATTGCCATGTCCAAATATTGAATCCATAGAAGAAAATCATATTAAATGTTCCATTTCCTAAATCATTAGACATATGTCAAGATCATGATCCAAAGCATGACGAAATAAACCTTAAAAAAAATAAAGATCAAGTTATCCATGATAGCCCAATCGTAGATCAAAATCTTAACCCTTTTCATGAAATCCACATTTTAGCCACCTCCACCATTGCAGATGAGACAATTGCTCCCACGGGACACATAAATGATCTTCCCCTAGAACAAGAGTCTCCTACTCTAGACATATTTGCAAATGATCAAGCTATAGTTGAATTCATCGGACTCTATGATAATGACCATAAGGAAGGTTTCTATATTGACTTGGAAGCACCAATATATTTTGAAGAACTCTCATAATCCAGTGTTTCACAAAATCAAACCAAAGATATCAATAAAAAATATATCCAACATGCCAATGACGCTACGACATCTTATCAACTAGGATCATCTATCTTTGTCAGAGAAAGCTTTCTTGTAGATGAGGAAATACTGAGTAATGATCTCCAAAAACACAATGATGGGATCACATATTGCTTCCAGAATAAAAATACCCCATCGCAAACAAAATTTGTCAGAGCATGTAGTATCAAGGAAGAGGACTAGGCCTACATGAGCAAGGAATTCTAGAAGGCCAGTACAATTTTAGAAAAAACCTAGACATCAAGGTCTTGGCTATTCTTCAATTAGTAAATCTAATGATGATAGTGGTACCTCCTCAATATTGGGGGTGACTTTATCTAATACAAACATTAAAATGGGGAGCATGAGTATTCTTGTCATAAGATTGTTGCCAACACTCCTTCCATCCACACCATAAACCATCATTCCCAATTCTTTAAGCCTACCATTTGGAACCGAAAAAAAGGAAATTATTACAAATCCAAAATTCAAAATCAAATGTCAAATGCCATTGAATCAAACAAAAATCCAAGTGGAAAAATGAAGTTAAAATAGATCCCAAAGAAAAATCGATCAAGCAAGGAAAATAGTTGAAAAGTAAAAGTAAATCAAAATGTGAAGCCACAAGAAAAGATGACTCCCACATATAATAAATGTCCACCTCCTTCAAAATGGTCATCAAACAAGGCATATAAAAGTGTTGGTTCCAATCGCTATCCCAATCAAAATTCCAAACTTCGCCATCCAACATCCCAAGTTTGGAAAATAAAAAGTAATTGATTAGAAATTGAAGTGTTCCACATGCTCCATATTTCAGCGTCATCTTGTAGAGATCAGAAAACAAAACCCAACACAACTTGAATGGAAAAAAAGGAGCTCATACACTCAAGTTATTCCTAGTCAAAGTTGGGGCCAAACTGGGTACAAAGGCCAGTCAGAAAGGAGAAAAATTTGATCATCTAAAAAATGGTAAAAAAAACATCATGTTGAAGAGCTCATCACCATGATTTTGATGCCGTTTGTTTCGTCAAAAATGGAGTCTGTATGCCAAAGTTACGCCAAGTCAAAGTTTTAGTCAAAAGGATTGACTAGTCAATATGATGATGTTAGCATGTGACGTGGCATGCTGACATGGAAAGTGCAGGTGATGTGGAAAATACATGGAATAATCCAGTCTCAACACGTGGCATATGATATGGTAAGCTGACATGGAAATTATTGACGAATCAAGTGGTGCCATGTGGACCAATGAAATGGCACCACATGACACTTTGATGGCACACATATAAGGGTTCATTTTTGTAAAATTAGTTTGTGGGGGGTCAAACTTGTGAGCTCCCCATTACAAGCTTCAAGCTCTACCATTTAGCCATCCTATATTCTCAGGATATGAAAGAAGTTAGTTTCTATTTAATAAGCTTAAAAGCCGAATTTAGAGGGGAGGTGGTTTGAACCGTTGACCTCCACTCTACAAATCAACCCTCCTAACAATGCGCCCAACTATGAGCTTGCATAAAATTTAGAGCCAGTTTATTTTAAATATGAACAAAGATTCCCTAAGAATAGTTTAAATCCGACTATTCAAGGGAAATAAATTATCAAACCCTTAAATTTCAAAATAGCCCGATTTAATCAAGATTTTAAGGGGCCTTAAAAGTTTTTTAAAGGATTTTTAAGGATTTCAATAAGATTTTAAGGGATTTAGTATAGCTTGTGAATAAAAGCCATTCTTTATAAATATTTTAAAAGGGATTAAAATAATCTTGAAGATTATTAAAAAGGGATTTGAAAGATTATTTTTGTAAAACTCATAAAAATAAGAGTTATTATTTAGGAATGAGTTTTTTGCAAAAGGATATTGTAAGCCCAAAATTATAAGGGCCATGAATTAAAGGGAGAAGGTTATTTTTGAGAGATTTATTCTTATAATTGGGGGGATTTTCAAAGATTGAATATTGCAAATGGGAGATATAGTTGATTTTGGAAATCATATGGTTTTAAACCATATTAGGAAAAAATAAATGTATAAAAAGGGGGGAGTTTAGGACTTGGGGAACCAAGTGGTGATTGTTGTGAGATAATTTTTCTTGGTGAGTTTTGTGTTCAACTCTATGTTTTGGAGTAGTGTTATTCTGCTTGCACTTGAAAGAGGGGAACTTTGTAGCTCTTGCAAACTAGGAGACTTGTAACAGTTGTAATGCCTTGTAAACCATTTTTTGGAGCATAATCATGGATCAGTCACTTTCCTGGAGAGGGACCTGAAGACGTAACTGTTTGGTGAACTCTGTTATCAAATTGTTGTTTCTTGTCTTCTCTTTTCTATCTCTCTTCTATTTTGTTCATCACTTTATTATTGCTTTGTTTATTTAAGTATTTTTAATTATGAAATTACATTGTAAAGACCTTCAATTTAATTGTTGTAAAATTTATTATTCACGTGCAACAATCCTAGATCCTAAGATTAGATCAAATGGTATCAGAGCTTTGTTGTGACTAGTGTTTGCAGAGGTGAATGATAACACGATCCAGTAAACAACGAGGTGAAGGCATGCTTGTAGAATACAATCCTGAGATTAGTAAATGAAGAAATTTTCGAAGGATGGAAGGATCAGAAGCTGGAAAACGTATTGAGCTTGATTAGAATAGTTTTCAAAAAGATTTTCTCGAAATGAAGTCAATGGTAGAAGTTCTTTTTTAGGAAAGACAGGAAAAGTGGGAACAAAAGAAGTGTAAAAAAGGAGATACTTCGAAGCGAGAGAAGCATGAAGATCGAAAGGACAAAGGGAAAAGACTAGGAGGTGGTGATGAGCCTCTAGAAACTCCTTCTCCATCTTCAGGGGACTTCTTCTCTATCTTCTCAGTCTTCTACTGATTCTATTTCTTCTATTAATCCTTTCAAGGGTGCACATAAGCCTAAAATTAAATTAGATGTAAAATTTGAACTACCTTAGGATTGTGGGGAATTAAATGCTGAGAAATTAGATGATTGGGTTATGTT
>VDFB02047736.1:0-65245 GCA_007258455.2 Sequoia sempervirens | reverse complement strand
TGGGTGTACCTTAGAATCCTTTCCTTTTTCAATTGGATTAAACCAAATAAAGAATTATAACCAACAGCTACAAAAGTACAGTGTTAGAGGTGCAAGCACAAACAGCCATAAACAATCACTGTTGTTGACAGTTTAGCATACAAGAACAAACAATCACTGCCATTGAATGCCATTGAATGCCATAATGAATAAAGCATAAAATAGGAAACTAGGAAGAACAACCATTTATTTGTCTTGTACTTCTCACCGAACCCAACTTCATTTCTGGCAACGGATGACTTATTGTTTTGTATGCTGACATACAGTGACTTGTTTCTTCATTTTCGCTGTCACAAGATCCTCTTTGCTAATTTTTAATAATATAAACTAAAATATCACTAACCAGTTTTCAAACATATTGTATCAGAAATATATATATTCCTCTGGCCTGCCCATACATTTGGAGATCCACTTGGAAACATGGCGACATGTTCAGACTTGGGGAGTACAAATAAAGAAGTAAAATTATCCAATAAAATATATGGAGAATCAATTCCAGTACCAACCACCACTGAATAAATTATTACCCACTTGATATGTAATGTATGAACGATGACTGATCATCATTTTTTTATTGCAGAAAAGTTTTGTTAATGAAAAAGGAAAGGAACTCAGATTGTTAAACATAATGTAGTTAGCAAACAAACAACCAGCAGAAAACAAATTCTAAAACTATTTTGAATCCTTTTCTGTACTACTTGTTTTTATTTACATTATCCAGTTTTTTTATTTTTAAGTTATTCTTAGTTTTAAGAATTGAATTACTGATATATGTTTCTGTACTACTTGTCTTTATTTACATTATACACTCCTTCAAATTCTAATTCCTCTGCAGTTGTTGCAGATTCTCCACTTTCTTCATTAAAAGGAATCATAAAAAAACATAAGAGACTCTAATTATGTGACTTTAATGATAATAATGAGTGAAGTGTAATAGTGTGTGTATGTTTGTAATAAAATAAAATTCTTTATTAAATAAAATAATTGCTCTCAAAATGAATGGTCACCATTTTTAAGAAGATGCCCTTACTACAATTCAATGAAAATATTTGATTGAATGTTAACTATTCTATTTGATTGAGTGACAACTATTCTATTTTAACTATTTTTCATATAAATTGATATTATATTATATTTATATAATTTTGATCTTTTATTCAATATGAATGAAATGTATATTTAATAATTTTTTTTAAATTTAGTCAATATTAAAATTTGAAAGGATACATGATTATTTTATTGAATGTATAAATACTAATAAAAAAATATATTTTTCTAAAAGCTCTACTTTTAATAAATTTAGGTTTAAAAAAAAAAATGACTTCATTGTGTGAGATAAGATTTTTTATTCACCTCTTTAAATGCCATCATTTTTTTTAATGAATAAATGTCTATATTATCATTTATAAAATAGTGTTACACATATTCTAAAAAAAAGGGTGGGCCGAAATAGTCACACCCTAAAGTCCAAATGAGACAATAGCCTAGAACATAAAACCATAAAACAAAATCCTAAGCAATGAGAAGTAGAAGAGAGGGAGGCCGGACCATTATTATTAATACTCTCCTTCAAAATATTTTCCAACATAATATAATTTCTTTAAATTTAATCATTTAAAATATATTTTTGGTTTATTCTTGTCATTTTATTTTCATTTATCCATTAATTTGTATCATTAATACTTATTTATCTTTCTCTAATTTATTTTATTTCGTTTTTTGTTTATTATTGAAATGATATATTTTTCCGAAAACAATTTTTTTTAAAGATATTTTAGATATGTCATTTAACACTTAAGAGACCTTGCAAGGGATATATTTGGCTTTTCTCTCAACTTGTATGATTTCAAAATTGAATAGATTGTTATTATTGTCTTCTATGAGCTCTGGGCATTCTTTGATTATCATTTGAACCAAAACTTATCCATTTTACTTGGTGTATCCTCTACTAAGGTCTTTCCAAATGGTACTAGGTTAATTCAGTTGAGTTTTATCAATCATCACTATCCATTTTGTAGATAAAAAGAGACTTTCAAGTATTTTTTATGATTTTGTGCTAGAGCTTGGGCTATTTGGAATTGGATTCATAATTTATTTAAGTCTTTTAGGCCTAAATCTTTCTTGTGTAATATTATTTTGTTGAGAGATTGGCCAATAATTTTTACTAAATTCACCCAAATTTAGTATGTTTTCAAGATGAAAACCCTTTTTAACATTTGGAAAGATAAATAATTTTCTATTTTCTTTAGTTGTTTTATTGATATGTGCTTCTCATTATATGCTAAGGCTATGCTTTGTTCCAATGTTCTCATGCAAATTCAAGTGCAAGTGGACAAATTTGCACTTAAAGTGGCTTATTTATAGATGTTGAATCATTAAGGAAATTATCTATGTATGGTTGTTAGAGTGCCATTGACTTCACCCTTTAGCAGAGGTCACTCTTTTCCTTATGGACACTAAGTTGCACATAGTTAAAATGCCTATGTTGGACACAACTCAAGTAGTGGCATGCTTTCTAGTCCCTTCCAAAAAGAGTCAAGGAATTGATCACTTATGGTTGGTCTCAACCATCCCACCCACCTTTTCCCTCGGGTTTCTAGATGGCTAGACTTTGAAATATTTCCTCATCTTGATTTGGTCATTTCTCCTATTTGTGACACCCAAACTCCTACTAAAGAAAAAATGAAGAGGGTGTGATTATTGGCTGGGAGCTTATTCTTGATAATCTAGACCCTATTGATGTTTGGGAAAAGCTAGATGATGTGATCTAACTCTTACTAGTGGCTTAGCTCTTGTCACTTAACAACTTTATTTTCTCTCTCATTTCATTTGTTAGTTAATACTCTTCCCTATTTGAACTTTAGAATATGAATTTGTTTGACCTACTTTTTTAATGTCTAATATCTATCTTTGAAAATAATATTAAAAAATTATTCATAAAAAAACTACAAAAATATCATTTCATATATTAGTTATTTTTTGATATTTATTATAATAAGTTCTCTCACAACACAACCTTCCAACTTTCACAAAATTATCTAAAATTACCAATATTTTTCCTACCAAAATGACTAAGATCAAATTAGAGAGCTTAACTTACACTTATTTAATTCCTTAAATGCATTATTAAATAGAAGATTAGATGGATGAAACCACTAGTCAAATAAAATAGGTGGAAGAAGAACAAAGAAAGTTAGGAAACTCTTACACATAGAATAGAAGAGAATTTTGATACATACAAGCTAACATGTTAATTTCATAAATGGATTTCAACATTGAATTGAGCTAATGAAATTATTATATTTTAAATTAAAGAAACAAGATTAAATTTATAAAAAAATAGTACAATTAATAAATTGTGAGGATTTAAATTTGTGTTTAGAAGGAAAGATATTGAGATATACCACATTAAAACTCTAATTATGATATATGTGGTTAGTATCATCATGATAATTTTGAGATCATGAATTCTAGAGGTTCTTAAAGTTAACTTTGTATAACCATATTTAACAAAGTGCATGTTGGATCATTTCTTAATATAATTTGAGAAAGAGAAAGTCAATAAATGGTATTTCTTGAAACTAAAAGAAGTCAAAATGGGTGGAGATCATCTTAGGCTTGAACCTTCATCTCGTGAGAATTAAAAAAATTGTTATTGTTTAGAATATTTCAAAGATGTGTAGGTTCAACTGCTACATAAAAAAAATTAAGGGTAGTGATATGGGGTCATCCATTGATTTTTCTCATGCATGGAGGGATATGGGTGTGAAAATGAGAGGTCTTACTAGATACAACTAAGTGTAGAAAGATGTGACAAAAAAAATATGCCACTTTTGTTTTTTTACCTGAAATGACCATTTGGTGAGTACCAAATTTGACGCTCACTAAACAAGCGCCAAATGCGAATGATGAATTTTTAGAATGCATTTTATCGAACTCTTTCTTTTTTTTCTTTGTCTTTGTCTTTGTCTTTCTCTACGAGTAAAACTATATACATGAAATAAACATTTAAGTTGACATTTACATATGGACATTTACTTTCTTATACTTTAAGTTATATTTCATGTATATAGTTTCAAGGTGTTTGAGAATGGTTTTGGATCTATTGGAGTTATAATGCAAATTCTAGTTTTTGGAAGATCTTATAATTTTTTAGATAGTCAAATTTCAGTAATCAACATGTCAAATTTTAGTTATCAGGAGGTCAAATTTCAATAATCAGTAAGTTGTATCATCTTTCTCTCTCTCTCTCTTTCTCTCTCTCTTTATCTCACTTATTGTTTATCTCTTATACTCTAAACCTCTCTATCTCACTATCTCCATCCCTTTATCTGACTAATAAACAAGTTGTATCATCTTTCTCTCTCTCTCATTCATTGTTTATCTTATACTCTAATCCTTTCTCTCTCACCATCTCCATCCCTTTATCTGAATCTCTCCCTTGAGCTCAAGAACTACCTATCTCTCTCTCTCTCCCTCGCTCCCTCCTTCCCTCTCTAATTTTCTTTGTCTTCCCCCTCTCTCTATTTCTCTGTCTCTCTCTGTCTGTTTATCTGTCTTCCTTCCTCCCACCCACCTTCTACTTCTCTCTGTAGATGCAAATTATCACTAGGCTTGTAACTTTATTAAATCCCATTTTTCATCCTTGATAATTAAATAATCTTAATTATTTAATTGTTACCTAATGTCATAAATTCTTCTATTAATTAAATAATCTAAATTATTTAATTAATTCATTTTAGCCTTCTATGTCCTCTTTTGATTAATTAAATAAATTGTTATTTAATTACGTCACTAATATCTTTGATTTCTATAATTAAATAAATTTATATTTATTTAATTATTTGTCACTTTGCACTATAATTAAATAATTATGACAATTATTTAATTATTCACTTTTGGCATCTTCTGTCACAAATTAATTAAATTTTTATTTAATTAAAGGGCTTATCTTTTCTCTCACTTTTTGAATTAAATTTCTATTTAATAAAAAAGTTAACTCGCCTTTTCCTCTTCTAATTAAATAATGTTTCTATTATTAAATTATGCATTTTCCTTTTCAAACTAACTGATTTTGTTGAAAAATCAGTTAATTTCCTCTTGCTCTTCCACTTTGTCTTGTCTCATTTAATTTCAACCATTGATTGAAATAAAAATCTTCTAATTTCGACCGTCTATTTTGCATCCGACTCTATAAATAGCACTGCCACTATCATTTTCAGATATCTAGAATTTATATGCTATCGCACTATTGATGATAATCTTTGATATTTTGCTTTATCTTAATCATAGGCTAGTATCTAGATACTCGATCTAAGGGCCATAATATTTATAACAGAATGGAGAAGGGCTACATAGGTCAGCCAATGGACGCATGAATCAAGTGATATTATTTCATTTTATTTATGTTTGTGTCCTTTTCTCTTCACAGTTGATTAGGATTTTAGAATTAATGTTTAAATGTTCATTTTCTTAATTCTGATTTTTCCTAATCACATCTGGTGAACCTAATGTGAAAGATTTGCAAGGGACATGATATTGAAGGGGCTTTGAATTATCTTTTGTGTGACAACTATAGGGACAAGAGAAATTTCTAAAATTGACAGATGCCTTTTGAATAAAATTAAATTTAGTCTTGATTAAATTTTAGATTAATTTAGATAGGTTAAATTTTGTTAGTAATTATTTTTGTTGGTTTAGTTTTATTAATTTAGATTAATATAGATAAGTTAGATTAATTATTAATTTTGCTAGTTTAAATTATAGTTTCAATTTAGAATAATTAACTTTTGTTAATTTTAATTTTGATTTAGTTAATTTTTGTTAGTTTAGATTAATTTTAGTTTAGATTTAGATTAATTTAGATTAATTAGATTAAGTTGATTTTTTTAATTTGTTATTTTAGATTGAGTTGATTTTTTAATTTCTAGTTTAGATATAAATTTAGATTTTTCTAATTTAGTTTAGATTTATATATATTTTTATTTAGTTTAGATTTAAATTTAGATTTAGTTTAGATTGAAGATTTTAAATTTTTCTAATTTAGTTTAGATTTAAGATTTAAGATTTAATATTTTTCTAATTGAGTAGAGATTTATGTTTTCTAATTTAGTTTAAGATTAGATTTTTTTTTTAATTTAGTTTAGATTATATTTTTTTAATTTAGATTAATTAGATTAAGTTAGTTATATTGAAATAATTTTGTTTGTTATTTTTCATTAGCTAGACTAAGTGCTAGTTTTTTTTTAGTTTAGTTTTTTATTTCAGAGCCAATTTTTGTTGACATGGCTTTTTTGTAGGTTCGAATGTCCAAGACTTGAAAAAAAAATATAAATTATTGTTTGTTGAAGACCAGCAACTCAAACTACTAATTAGTGTGTTGCAAGTTCGATTGTTAGAGAATCTATCTTGAAACATTGTGTCTTCTTTTTTGTAGATTAGATCACATTTAGACTAGTTGGTCTAAAAAGAACTCGAGTGTTTGCTATGACATCATAAGCGAGGAACTAAAATCAACTAGTGCTTGCATTGTCTTATGGTTTACATCTTGTCTTTGGATGCGTATGCTCTTCTATCGTTCCACTTGGTGATCTTGAGAATCAAAAGTATTCCATTGGCATTTTTTACAACCACTCACACATTTGACTTTTGATTAAAATGAACCCCATGCGAGTGTGAGAAAAAGGTATTGTGTATGCTCTCTCCTTGCACTTCGTGCAATCTAGGAGATAAAAAGCAACATACTTTTCTTGCTTTTTTTAACCTTTAGAGGGGTCTTGCTTTTGTTTACCTTTAGAGGGGCCTACCTCATGAGAGGGAACAAATCCAATCAATTTTTCGCTTGGGCCAGTATATAAATGGATAAGATTAAACTGTCAAGTCCTCATGGTATGTAGGCCTTAGTTGTACAATGTCATTCAAAATGGGGTACTACCGTAAAACGTATAAGAGTCCCTAGTAGGAGTGATTAAAGCCTTAAGTGGCTTGCTGGATGCTCGCAAGGTGCCATGTCCCTAAGTATTGACTAAGAACCTTTATTTTAGTGGCCAAAATCCTTTTTACTTGCTAGCACAGGAACAGTCATTTTGAAGCCGCCCCACGTCTTCACTATTCATGTGTAGAGGAAAAAAATCCTCTTTGGGGAATGAGACTTGGTGTGCCCATGCCATGTAAGGGGGAGCCAGTGGCACCAAGTCTCTAGTTGTATGCCTTATTTAAGTGGCTGGAGAAATCCATGTGGGGATCTAGCAGGTAGTATCTCTTCCTACCCTAGGTTGTGCAAAGTATTTTCAACATCAAGATCAAAAGAAATACATTATGTTAAATTATGTGTGTGTATTCAAAGAAAATAAGCAAACAAACACCACACCCAAAATTGGAAACATTTCAACCTTGAAACAAACTAGGTCTACATATCCAAAATGAGCTTAACCTTCAAATTTGTTTAGACGAAGAACTTGCATACCTCATCTCTACCATTATCCATTCATCCATCACCTCATCCTTTTGCATTAGACATTCCCCATAGGTCAAAACTTTAGGTCATCCTTTTCGCTTGCGTAAACCTCTTGCATCAACCTCTTGTAAATCTTAGGTTAGAAAGCCCATCAAACTTAGAATATACCATAACTCCAAATCTGTACTCTCTTGACCTTATATTTCAAAAATAAATCATCCTAGTCCTTCATCATTTAGGTTGGTTCCTCAGCTCATCAGTCCAGTTTGAGACCACCTTGTCAACACATCTTATTAGTCTTTACTTTACCCAGGGTCATTGATAATTATATTAGTTACTATACCTATCTTAGTTTGATTAGCAATTGTATCTTAAGTTTTCTAGAGGTTTTAGCCTTCATACTAGAGCATAGTACTCCATCCCTTCATCTCATATCTTCCATACCCGTCATAGACATACTTCTGATTTTGATCATTGTGACATTACCTTATTCACACCTTGACTATTGTCACCTTGACTGTTAATCTTGGTATCATTATTAGGAATCCTTATACCTTGAAAAGTCCAAAAAATATAGCAAAGGTGCATACCTTCCATTTCATTGGCATCTCTTAGGCTTCATAGCATCCACCACCATGTCTTCCATTCACCTTGATATGCTTTCTAGTCTAGTTGAATACCAATTAATCCACAATGGTCAATTCCAAAAAGCCATAGACTTCAAAAGACAATTCATCAAGTCCAAATACCAATAAACCTCAACCCATCATCAACTACCCACATACCCTTCTTACTAACAATCCATAAGCCCTAGTCATTCATCCATATACCCTCACTATCAAGTTTCATTTGGAACATCCATTCGTCATCTTTATCATAACCTTGATAAGGGAAATCAACCTTCCACTAATCCATTCCAAGCCCCTACATCCTATCTTAACTCGTCATCCACTGGTCCATTCCAATCCACTACATACCAATCTATTATACCATCCAATAAGATCATGGTAATTAATGCTCTCCAAGGACAACTAACATAGAAACTTGTTCAACTCTGAAATAAAAAGAAAGTTAGACAATCCAGTCAAGTTGCTACTCATACACCATCTAGCCATCTATCACTATCATGTCCGTCACTGCCTACCAATCCAAAAAAGGATTTTTCCATTGAAACTCCATCATTGCCATGTCCAAATATTGAATCCATAGAAGAAAATCATATTAAATGTTCCATTTCCTAAATCATTAGACATATGTCAAGATCATGATCCAAAGCATGACGAAATAAACCTTAAAAAAAATAAAGATCAAGTTATCCATGATAGCCCAATCGTAGATCAAAATCTTAACCCTTTTCATGAAATCCACATTTTAGCCACCTCCACCATTGCAGATGAGACAATTGCTCCCACGGGACACATAAATGATCTTCCCCTAGAACAAGAGTCTCCTACTCTAGACATATTTGCAAATGATCAAGCTATAGTTGAATTCATCGGACTCTATGATAATGACCATAAGGAAGGTTTCTATATTGACTTGGAAGCACCAATATATTTTGAAGAACTCTCATAATCCAGTGTTTCACAAAATCAAACCAAAGATATCAATAAAAAATATATCCAACATGCCAATGACGCTACGACATCTTATCAACTAGGATCATCTATCTTTGTCAGAGAAAGCTTTCTTGTAGATGAGGAAATACTGAGTAATGATCTCCAAAAACACAATGATGGGATCACATATTGCTTCCAGAATAAAAATACCCCATCGCAAACAAAATTTGTCAGAGCATGTAGTATCAAGGAAGAGGACTAGGCCTACATGAGCAAGGAATTCTAGAAGGCCAGTACAATTTTAGAAAAAACCTAGACATCAAGGTCTTGGCTATTCTTCAATTAGTAAATCTAATGATGATAGTGGTACCTCCTCAATATTGGGGGTGACTTTATCTAATACAAACATTAAAATGGGGAGCATGAGTATTCTTGTCATAAGATTGTTGCCAACACTCCTTCCATCCACACCATAAACCATCATTCCCAATTCTTTAAGCCTACCATTTGGAACCGAAAAAAAGGAAATTATTACAAATCCAAAATTCAAAATCAAATGTCAAATGCCATTGAATCAAACAAAAATCCAAGTGGAAAAATGAAGTTAAAATAGATCCCAAAGAAAAATCGATCAAGCAAGGAAAATAGTTGAAAAGTAAAAGTAAATCAAAATGTGAAGCCACAAGAAAAGATGACTCCCACATATAATAAATGTCCACCTCCTTCAAAATGGTCATCAAACAAGGCATATAAAAGTGTTGGTTCCAATCGCTATCCCAATCAAAATTCCAAACTTCGCCATCCAACATCCCAAGTTTGGAAAATAAAAAGTAATTGATTAGAAATTGAAGTGTTCCACATGCTCCATATTTCAGCGTCATCTTGTAGAGATCAGAAAACAAAACCCAACACAACTTGAATGGAAAAAAAGGAGCTCATACACTCAAGTTATTCCTAGTCAAAGTTGGGGCCAAACTGGGTACAAAGGCCAGTCAGAAAGGAGAAAAATTTGATCATCTAAAAAATGGTAAAAAAAACATCATGTTGAAGAGCTCATCACCATGATTTTGATGCCGTTTGTTTCGTCAAAAATGGAGTCTGTATGCCAAAGTTACGCCAAGTCAAAGTTTTAGTCAAAAGGATTGACTAGTCAATATGATGATGTTAGCATGTGACGTGGCATGCTGACATGGAAAGTGCAGGTGATGTGGAAAATACATGGAATAATCCAGTCTCAACACGTGGCATATGATATGGTAAGCTGACATGGAAATTATTGACGAATCAAGTGGTGCCATGTGGACCAATGAAATGGCACCACATGACACTTTGATGGCACACATATAAGGGTTCATTTTTGTAAAATTAGTTTGTGGGGGGTCAAACTTGTGAGCTCCCCATTACAAGCTTCAAGCTCTACCATTTAGCCATCCTATATTCTCAGGATATGAAAGAAGTTAGTTTCTATTTAATAAGCTTAAAAGCCGAATTTAGAGGGGAGGTGGTTTGAACCGTTGACCTCCACTCTACAAATCAACCCTCCTAACAATGCGCCCAACTATGAGCTTGCATAAAATTTAGAGCCAGTTTATTTTAAATATGAACAAAGATTCCCTAAGAATAGTTTAAATCCGACTATTCAAGGGAAATAAATTATCAAACCCTTAAATTTCAAAATAGCCCGATTTAATCAAGATTTTAAGGGGCCTTAAAAGTTTTTTAAAGGATTTTTAAGGATTTCAATAAGATTTTAAGGGATTTAGTATAGCTTGTGAATAAAAGCCATTCTTTATAAATATTTTAAAAGGGATTAAAATAATCTTGAAGATTATTAAAAAGGGATTTGAAAGATTATTTTTGTAAAACTCATAAAAATAAGAGTTATTATTTAGGAATGAGTTTTTTGCAAAAGGATATTGTAAGCCCAAAATTATAAGGGCCATGAATTAAAGGGAGAAGGTTATTTTTGAGAGATTTATTCTTATAATTGGGGGGATTTTCAAAGATTGAATATTGCAAATGGGAGATATAGTTGATTTTGGAAATCATATGGTTTTAAACCATATTAGGAAAAAATAAATGTATAAAAAGGGGGGAGTTTAGGACTTGGGGAACCAAGTGGTGATTGTTGTGAGATAATTTTTCTTGGTGAGTTTTGTGTTCAACTCTATGTTTTGGAGTAGTGTTATTCTGCTTGCACTTGAAAGAGGGGAACTTTGTAGCTCTTGCAAACTAGGAGACTTGTAACAGTTGTAATGCCTTGTAAACCATTTTTTGGAGCATAATCATGGATCAGTCACTTTCCTGGAGAGGGACCTGAAGACGTAACTGTTTGGTGAACTCTGTTATCAAATTGTTGTTTCTTGTCTTCTCTTTTCTATCTCTCTTCTATTTTGTTCATCACTTTATTATTGCTTTGTTTATTTAAGTATTTTTAATTATGAAATTACATTGTAAAGACCTTCAATTTAATTGTTGTAAAATTTATTATTCACGTGCAACAATCCTAGATCCTAAGATTAGATCAAATGGTATCAGAGCTTTGTTGTGACTAGTGTTTGCAGAGGTGAATGATAACACGATCCAGTAAACAACGAGGTGAAGGCATGCTTGTAGAATACAATCCTGAGATTAGTAAATGAAGAAATTTTCGAAGGATGGAAGGATCAGAAGCTGGAAAACGTATTGAGCTTGATTAGAATAGTTTTCAAAAAGATTTTCTCGAAATGAAGTCAATGGTAGAAGTTCTTTTTTAGGAAAGACAGGAAAAGTGGGAACAAAAGAAGTGTAAAAAAGGAGATACTTCGAAGCGAGAGAAGCATGAAGATCGAAAGGACAAAGGGAAAAGACTAGGAGGTGGTGATGAGCCTCTAGAAACTCCTTCTCCATCTTCAGGGGACTTCTTCTCTATCTTCTCAGTCTTCTACTGATTCTATTTCTTCTATTAATCCTTTCAAGGGTGCACATAAGCCTAAAATTAAATTAGATGTAAAATTTGAACTACCTTAGGATTGTGGGGAATTAAATGCTGAGAAATTAGATGATTGGGTTATGTTGTGCATGTTTTGCACACACACCCCACTGAAGGCAGGGACCCCCTCTTTTTGCTCTTGATGGTTTGTTTTCGCTCTTGTATCGCTTTGCGCACCCCTGTTTCCAAGCCTAAATTGGTCATGTGCCTTCAAACGATCAAATTCCCTTTGGTTGAATTACCTGTCTAAGTTTCACCAAGTCATTCGTCTTTGTGGAAATTGGCCTACGAGTTTCCCTTGGTTTTTTTTGCCCCAGTGTCCATCGAGTCTCGTAGACCTGCCATTGCGGATCACCTCGTGCAGGTTGCCACTCATGTTTTGTCACTAAGTAGCAACTGACGCCAAACGACTGCTCACATGGAGGGCTCTGCACTTATTTTTTCGTTCGAGCCTTGACCAAGCATCTAAACAAGCGTGGGTTTCCACATCTCACCTAACCCAAATTTGTCGTACCAAGAAATCAATGCATGCCATTAATGGCGATTGGCTTATAAACGTTGCTCCCTACCCTTCATTTTCACTTGAGGTGTTCAAATTTTAGAAGAGAAGCAAAGTCGCCCCCCCTTTCACTTTTTGCCTTACTCCTACTGGCTTGGTCCCTGCTCCCTTGCTTCACTTTTTCCTTCATTTTTTGACTTTGGGAACAAGTTGCCTATGGATTTGGGATGTTTTTGTGATGCCTAAGTGAACTACCAATTTTTTGTTGAGTTTCGTGAAGTTGTAGAAATTTCCTTGCAGGTCACCATCCCTCCGTCACCATCCTTTGTGAGTTGCCATCCCTCCATCGCTATCTGCGGGAACTTCCTTGCAAGCCATTGACCCTCTGTCATTGTCCGTGGGAACTTCCTTATGGGTCGTCGTCCCTCCATCACTATCCATGGAAACTTCCTTGTGTGTCATCATGTGTGGGTTTCCTTGTGTGGATTGTCATTTTAAGGGCGACGGACCTTCCGGCTTCGCCCTTCCAAATCTTCGCATTTCCAAAAAGGGTGCAAATATCAAATTTTCATCATCTAGGGCCCATAAAATGAACGTCCTCACATACCTAAAGGGGTTTGCATCAAATTTTCTATGTGTTAAGACATTGCAAAAATTTCACTTCGAAAGTCCATCGGTGGAATTCCATTTGAGAAATGTCATTACAAGAGGGTGGAAGACCCTCCTACTTTCACATACCAAATATTCATATTTTTCAAAATGAGTCAAATCTTAAGGAAATATGTCTTGGCACTCTTTCTACCCCTTTTCCCATGTTCTAAAATTGAAAAATCTCAAATCTACTAAGTTTTGTGGAGTTGCGGGAACTTCCTTGCAGGTCGTCGTCCCTTCATTGCCATCTATGGGAATTCCTTTGTGGGTCGCCATCCCTCCATTGCTGTCCACAAGAACTTCCTTGTGGGCCGCTGTTCGCGGGAATTCCTTTGTGGGTCGTCGTCCCTCCATTGCCATTCGTGGGAACTTCCTTACGAGCCACCGTCCCTCTGTTGCTGTTCGTGGGAACTTCCTTGCAGGCCACCATCCCTCTTTTTCCATCCATGGGAACTTCCTTGTAGGCTGCCATCCCTCTATCACCGTCTGTGGGAGCTTCCTTGTAAGCCACCGTCCCTCCATCGCCATTCGTGGGAATTCCTTTGCAGACTGTTGTCCCTTCATTGCCATCCACGGGAACTTCCTTGCAGGTCGTCGTCCCTCTATCACTGTCCACGGGAATTCCTTTGTAGGCCTCCATCTCTCCATCGCTATTTGTGGGAACTTCCTTGTGGATCGCCATCCCTCCATTTCTGTCTACGAGAAATTCCTTGGTAGTCGTTGTGTGTTGGTTTTCATGTGTGGATTTTCGTTTTAAGGGTGATAGAGCTTTCAACTTCCCCTTTCCAAATCTCCGCATTTCCAAAAAGGGTGCAAATTTCAAGTTTTCATCATCTAGGGCCCATAAAATGAATGTCCTCACATGCCTACAGAGGTTTGCATCAAATTTTCCATGTGTTAAGACATTGCAAAAATTTCACTACGGAAGTCCGTCCATAGAAGTCTGTTTGAGCAATGTCATTACAAAAGGGCAGCAGACACTCCGACTTCCGCATTCCAAATTTCCATATTTTTCAAAATGAGTCAAATCTTAAGGAAATATGTCTTGGCACTCTTTCTAGCCCTTTTCCCATGTGCCAAAATTGAAAAATCTCAAATTTACTAAGTTTTGTGAAGTTGTAGGAACTTCCTTGCGGGCCATCGTCCCTCTATTGCCATCTGCATGAATTCCTTTGCGGGTCACTGTCCCTCTATTTCCATCCGTGGTAATTCCTTTGTGGGCCTCCATCCCTCCATCGCCGTCTATGGTAACTTCCTTGTGGGTCGTTGTCCCTCCGTCGCCGTCCATGGGAACTTCCTTACAGGTCGCCATCCCTCCGTCGCCGTCTACGGGAATTCCTTTGTGGACCACTATCCCTCCATCACTGTTCATGAGAATTCCTTTATGGGCTGTCGTCCCTCCATCACCGTCCACACAAACTTCCTTGTGGGCCACCATCCCTCTCTCGCTGTCTGTGGAAACTTCCTTGCGAGCCGTCATCCCTCTTTCGCTGTTTGCGGGAACTCCTTTGTAGGCCGTCGTCCCTCCATCACCATCTACGAGAACTTCATTGCAGGCTGCCATCCCTTCATTTCCATCTGCGGGAATTCCTTTGCGGGTTGCTGTCCCTTCATCGCTATCTACTGGAACTTCCTTGTGGGTTGCCATCCCTCCGTTGCCGTCCGTGGGGACTTCCTTGTGAGCCATCATCCCTCCATTGCCGTCTGTGGGAACTTCCTTTACGGGCTGCTGTCCCTCTATTGCCATCCATGGGAATTCCTTTGCAAGCCATTGTCCCTCCGTTGTCATTCGTGGGAATTCCTTTGCGGGTCGTTGTGCCTTCATTGCCATTCGCAGGTTTCTGTGTGCTCAATGTTGTTTTTGAGGCAATGGACCCTCTGAATTCCCCTCTTTTGGATTTCCACATTTTTTGAAAAGGGCCAAATCATTGAGGAATAGGTCTAGGCACCTTTTTAATGCATCTTCCATGTGCTTAATTTGAAAAAACTCAAAATTACTAAGAGTTGTGGCTTTGCAAACTGCTATCCCTCCAACGCCATTCCTAATAGTGAACGTATGATGGCCGCCTAGTAGCTCCCTCCCACATCTCATAAATTGGTCAAATTTTTGCATGTAGCCCTTAACGTCTGAGGATCCTGTGATTCCCACGGTGGGGAATTCCGCCTACAAGTTTTCGTGCTCTAAATTCAGTTGCTTAGCGATAGAGACTCCAAACATCCTTCGACCTTCCTACACCTGCACCCCTGAACCTACATTTATATTTATGGTCCAAATGAGCTCCAAATGTGGAACAATGATGAATATTATGATCTTTTAATGATGCATGGATGGATCTAACAATTCAATTTCAAGATTTGACTAGTATTTTCCTTGATTTACATATGCACCTCTTGTGTGCAGGATTCATGGAACCATGCTAAAGGCGTAGATTTTTTTGTGCTCGAAGGGTGATTGCGACCACCAAAGGAGCTGATTATTTGAATATTGACATCAAGGGTATTTCTATCTAATTGAATAAGCCCACTTAGGAATCTATGTCAGGCAATACCAAGTTGAGAAATACTTTCAAACAAGGAGCAGGAGGGAGCTATTCTATCTTCCTCCAAACAACTGTGATTGTCAAGAGCTGTCCATCCAGATCAGGAGCAGCATATCTACTTCTCAAAAAAACCAATATTAAAAAAGGATGCACTTAATTGGTTGAAGGATGCTACAGATGCACCAACAAGAAGGCAAACTTTGATAGTTTCAGCTACAAGGATGTCAGCCACTAAAAGACAAAATTGCTATAGTGCAAGAGTCACTAGAAGACAAAATAGGCTACAAGACAAAATAGGGAAGAGGACAAAATAGCCTATTTTAAATTGAGAAATATTTGGGGTAGGTGAAACCCTAAATTGTATTGAATCTGAGCCACACATTGTAATTTAATCCCGACCATTCATTTGGGATTTGGAAAACTATAAATAGGGGCTTGCTCCTCATTTGTAAGCGCTGGAGAATTGGTGTAAAAGGAATTTTGCAGCAATAGAAAGAAGCATTGCATGAATTTGGGTGTTTCTTTTGAGTTTTTTCAATATGCATGCATGATTCAACTTCAATGTTAGATTTAGTTGTTAGTTTATTGTATGGATTTGATAATGGTTGTTGTTATAGTATTTGAAGAACTTCTAGCCCATACTTTTGGCACTTGTTGATGACAAACTGTTGTGTAAAGTTAGTCTGGGCTAGTTTATATGATTGTTGTAACTTAGTTCAATTGTATGTTCATGAAGTGCATGTACAATATGAAAATCTATAGACCTTAGGAGATTGCACTAGTTTTATGTACCTGTAGGTTCCTCTTGGTCAAGAAAAATTGAGTTCATGGAAGTTTTCTAGCAACCTCCATGGTTACTGTTCATTCATAGCTTAGATTTAGAATAGATCTCTTAACCCTTTCTCTTTTGCTATTTCTTTTAAATCCTTTGTTAGAGTAGGATTCCAAGCATCAAAAAAATGTTAAATTTGATGAACATAGTGAGTTTCAATTTGTTGTTCTAAGTGAGAAACCACTATTCATTCACTTCAAGCACCTTGAAACTCCATTTGTAGACCCAACTTCCCATGCTTTATAAACCATAAATGCTACACTATAATTACCAAAAATCACATCAACCAACTAAACTATTCCAAGCATTGTCATGACCTGACAGCTGAGAGACCTTGGGGTAGTAATCTGGAACTTGTTTGTATATTTCTACCTTTCAAGAGAGGTAGCATTCTTGTGTGTTTCCTGTGTTGAGAAGGTGCAAAAACACCCATCAAAAAAATTGGTGCTAGAAGGAGGGCATGGCTGAGCTTGAGACGGAAAAGCTGAAAGTGGGAAGTTGAAAAGAACTTTTAAGTAAAAAATATGAGATAGGGAGATCTCTTTTTATGTTGGAATTTTAAATCAATTTTTTTTGAAGACAAATGAGAGTTGAGTTGAGATGGAACAACATATACAAATCAACATCACTCAGCTACATGTAGATTTGAATAGGAGATTGAAGAGACCATTGCAACAATCTGCATTGGTAGACAAATGTAGAATCCATGGTACTCGCAGGCATAATGAATTGGGGTGTCTAACATTTTTGGGAAGAATTGAAAGTCTTGCAAGGAGAAATTACCTTTTGGGAAATATACCAGCCCTTGGCTCTTGCTGATCCAGAAGAGGAAATTACTAACATGGTAGCCAAGGCATTCAAAGAGCTGATCCAAGAACACTTGAGCAACAAGGATAGACTAAGATTGGAAGAGGTACTGATGTCTATTTGGTGCAGATTCCATAATGCACCTCACTTAGAATATACTTGCCCATCATGTGTGGACATCATCGCTCAAGTCAAGGGCTATTTGGGCAAGTCCAAGCAACCAAATCTAAATGGAAAAGAGTCATCCCATAGGGCAGGGGAGTTGTCAACATCTGGAGGACAACATAAGGAGGTTGAACCAAGAAGCTCCAACGAAGTAAGTGTTGGGACAACAAATATAGATGACAAAGATCAAGAGGAAGGAGTTGATTTCCTTGGGACAACAAGAAGATTTAGTGAAAGTTCACTTAGATGGGAATTAGAAAGCCTCTCCTTCATCGGTAAAGGGGATCCTTCCACTCAAGGAGAGGAACCATTGGCAATAGAAGATGAATAACATAACTTGCAACAACATATGCTGGGACAACCAATGAAGATGCTAAAAATCAGAGAGAGGAAGAGGCTAAAAGTCTTGGGGCAACAGAAAATGATGATGAAAGCATAAGTGAAATAAGATTAGAGAACCTTTCCTTCATGAATGAAAGTGATCAAGCATCTGAAAATGAGGATTTGGAGGAATGGGAACAACCACATGTCGCACAGTTGTCTACTATCAAAACTCCTTCCCAACTGATGATGAAGACCCAATGGTGGAAAGATACAATGAACTCATGTCAAGACTCACAAAGGATTGGTCTGAGCTGAGATGCCAAGTGGAATTGGAAGTGTTATTACTGTCAGGATGGTGCAGGATCCATGATTCAATGCATTCTGAGTTCACATGTGAACTATGGCGAGAGGCCGTCAAGCAAGTTAAAGAACAAGTGGGGCAACCAAGTGTATTGCTTCAAGGATTGAACTAGAGGACCAAGAGTTAGAACCAAGTGACAAAATAGCTGAAAGTAGTCCTCAAGAAGGTGTTGGGATAGCGACAAAAGATTAACAACATAGTCCTGAGCCTCCAAATGATGAAGCATAACAAGCTGGGAGGCTGTCCATCGGACATCAAGAGTCCTTCCCTCTTGTAGAGCATTTGTACATGATGGATGATAGGCTCTATGGAGGACTCTCAAAGTTGGACTGCTCATCATACATCGATCCCCTTGATGGGCCCGTGTCACTTGCTAATTTCTTCCCACTAGGAATTCTACCACAAAGGTATAGAAACACCGAAGAAGAGTAAATTTCAGAAGATGGCGGTGATGAGGACATATTACTTGAGCCTCCAAATGGTGAAATATCAAAGCTCTTGGATTGGGAAAGGAACTCCTACATCTATAGTGATGATGAACAAGAGGAAACAAGCAAACATCTAGATGAGCTATAAGAATTGCAAAAAGAAGAGGACCAAGGCTCGGATGTGTTGGTGGCTGACCACGAAGATGTTCTACCTTTCCAACTACGAGCTTCAATAGAGAGTTCCTCTGCTTTGATCATTGATGATCCACCTAATCACTCCCAGAGCTACAATAGGAAAAATTCATCCATGTAATCTTTCTATGACAAAACATCATAAAATTAAGATCAACACTAGAGAAAGGATTTGGGATAGCATGCTACCCTTTGAGGACAACAGTAAAGTAGAGCCCTAGACTATGGAAGATTAGGAAGATGAAGTGTATCTCCTTGAAGAAAAAATGAGGGAGGCTGTGGATCCCACTAGGAACCTAGAAGAGGTGTTTGCTGCCTCGTTCTCCCAGTCTTATGCAAGGCTGAGATTAGGTACAAGGTTCCTTGCATTTGAAATTTTTTCTTCCTAGTATATACTTTCTGATCAATTGGATTGTGATCTATAGGTTTGTAATACAAGTGGAATGCTACACCATCCATTGTGTCCACCTAAGGCTGCCAATGCAATGAATTACAATGTAGTGCTCGCTCTCAATTGTCAAACACTGCTACTTTCGCATGGCGACATCCAAGTTCTATCTTTCCTTGCTCCTATAAATACTTACAATTGTGTTTATCATTTTGATTATGGGAACAAGGGGAGACAAACGTGCTTATGGATCAACCATGGGTTTAATGAATTACCTCAATTGCTGATTTTTCCTGAATATGTGATTAAATTTGAGTGCTGCAACATTGAATTTCATTTTTTTGAATATAACGATGATTTTGCATGGCTTGGAACTATAATAATTTCCCTTCTTCTTATGCATCCATTATGAAATCCAACAGGCATAAGTGTTGGTTTGCCTTGCCTAAACATTGTTCTTTGTAAATATATTTGTAAGTAGTCTGTTTTGAGTAGTGTAGGTTTCATGTGCATATCTCTCTTTCATGTACATACTCTGATTTCTTGCTTTTGTTAGGTTAGTTGGTTTTTTAGTAGGTTAGTTTGCTTTAGATTAGTTTCCCTTCCATTTGTTTTTTCTTTTCTACTTTGGTTAGTGTAGATGTTTGCTTTTTGATTGCTTCCATTTTGATTTTGCATTGCTGTTGCTTTGCTCGGGGTCCCTCTACTTCTAGCTGGGCATGTTGGCACACACGATAACCTTATTTATTGTTTGGGGTTGTTCTATGTATTTCTTCATTAAACTTTAATCAAGCCTCCAGAATGGATGGTGAAGCTCTTCTGTTAGCATCAAGTGACTTGGATGTTTGATTCAAAGGGGATAAGTTGTTGGTTTAATCTAGTCCCGATGTATTCTAAAATATTACATCTCTTACACATCTTAAGAATCCAGTGGTCGTTGTAGGTTCTGTTGCGAAGTCCAGTTAAGTGAAAAATCTAATTTTTTTCTCTAGCGCCACTATGATTCTCAACCCTATGAACGAGCTTCATTGCTTGCGGGTTGAAATAAAAAGAATTGAAAAGAGAAAATCAAAAGAAAAGAAAGAAAAGAAAAGCATTGAAAATCAAAAGAAAAATTCAACTTTCAGGAGGATCCAAGCAACTCTATCGAGGCTATGGATGCATGGCCGACAGTAGAGCAATGTTCAAGAGAATCATAATGACAACCTCGTTGGGGCTATGGACACCTGACTAGAAGTGAGGCAATGTGCTAGATGATTTTAGAGTTGGAATAAACTATGTAGCTTAACTTGACGGAGCTTAGGTTCTTGCAACGGCTTAAGGATGGGAATTAACACAATTGCACACACTTGGATTTTCAACATACTAAAGGTTGGGTCAACTAGTGGTTTTGATCCTTTGGTCAAGCATTTGGTTTCTTTTCCCTCACGTGAAGATTGGAACTAGAGATTCTGGGTTCATGATTCCAGTTTGTCATCAAAATGCTCTGGAGCATTTCCTTAGCAAGTCACCATTTGTTGTGCATTTTTTGCACACACACCTTGATGAAGGAAGGGACCCCCTCTTTTCACTCCTAATAGGTCATTTTTGCCCCCATCTCACTTTGCGCACCCTTGTTTCCAAGCCCAAATTGGCCATGTACCTTCAAACAATCAAATTCCCTTTGGCTAAATTCACCTATCAAGTTTCACCAAGTCATTTGCCTTTACAGAACTTGGCCTGCAAGTTTCCCTTGGTTATTTTTTCCCTGGCGTCCGTCGAGTCTCACAAACTCACAATTGCGGGTCACCTCGTGCGGCTTGCCGCTCGTGTTTCATCAATAAGTAGCGACTGACGCCCAACTACCAACAACATGGTGGGATATGCACTTAGTTTTTCCATATGAGCCTTGACCAAGCATCTAAACAAGCATGAGTTTCTGCATCTCACCTAACCCAGGTTTTCCATACCAAGAAATCAATGCACACCATTAATGGCGATTAGCCTATAAACGCTACTCCCTACCCTTCATTTTAACCTAAGGAATTCAAATTTGAGAAGAGAAATAGAGTCGCCCTCCCCTTTTTCTTTTTTCCTTGCTCCTAGTTTTTTCATGGAAGTTTGTCTACTATAACAGCCTCCATGGTTACTATTCATTCATATCTTAGATTTAGAACAACTCTCTTAACCCTTTCTCTTTTGCTATTTCTTTTAACTCCTTTGTTAAAATATGATTCCAAGCATCAAAAAAATGTTAAATCTAATGAACATGGTGAGTTTTAGCTTGCTATTTTGAGTGGGTAGCCATTGTTCATTCACTTCCATCACCTTGAAACTCCATTTGTAGACCCAACTTCCCATGATTTATAAACCATAAATGCCACCCCATGATTACCAACAAATCACATCAACCAACTAAACTATTCTAGGCATTGTCATGACCTGACACCCGAGAGACCTTGGGGTAGTAATCTGGAACTTGTTTGTAGATTTCTACCTTTCAAGAGAGGTAGCATACTTGTGTGTTGCCTATGTTGAGCAAGTGTAAAAAAACCCATCAATAGGTTCAACAAGTAGAAGTGTACTATAGAGTTCAAGATATTTTAGATGATGCTTCTAGGATCTAGTTAGATACTCTTCGATTGGGAGAAACAACTCTCACTTGGTGGGAGAGTAGAGCTCATAAAAAATTTTCACAACATGGTAGAGTCAATTTAACTTGGGTAGAATTTGTTAATTCTCTTAAGAAGCAATTTCATCCCCTAGGCCATATGCAATAGTTAATGATGGACTGTAAAACTTTTAGGAAAGGGAAAGGTCAAACTATCCAAGAGTACACCCATGAATTTAGAAAAAAGGGCTATTGCATTTAATGTTCCATTGTACACCCAGGATACCTTGCTTAAGTACATAGGTGGTCTTCACTCTTATCTAAGACATTCCATTTTGGTTTTGAATCCTAGTAATTTTGATGAAGTAAGTGTCCAAGCCACTCACCTAGAGTCAAGGGGTAAGGGTACTTTCATTGATAAGTCTAACAAGAAGCCATCTAAGCTAGAAGGAAAATATGAAGATAAAGGAAATGGGAAGAAGAAAACTACCATTAAGAAGAGGTATGATAAACTCTCATGCTCTCATTGTGGCCGGAAAGGTCATGATGAAGATCATTGCTAGCAGTTGCATCCAGAATTGAAGCCTAAATGGGTTTAGAAACATAAAGGTAAGAAGGAGGCCACAAATGATGTCATGGATCTTAGTTCCAAGTCTGAGGATGAAACTAAGATAACAAAAATGGGATTGAAAGGTAAGGCTTCTATTGCCAATTTTTCAGTTTCTTCTAATTCTCAAGCCTATGATGTTCCTAAAGATAAGAAAATAAATGAGCTATTTCACATAAGGGTTGTTGCTAAGCACACTAAAATTGATACTCTCATAGATAGTGGATCTAAAATTAACTTAATCTTAGAAAATGTTGTAAGGAATTTGGGATTGAAAACTACACTGCATCAAAAACCTTATCCACTAGGTTGGGTTTGCAAAAAAAATGAATTGCAAGTAACAAGACAATGCACTTTAAGATTCTCAATCACTAGCAAGTATGTTGATGAGGTGCAGTTTGATGTGGTTCCACTAGATGTCTATGGGATAGTGTTGGGTAGCCCATATTTGTATGATCAAAAAGCTACTTTCTATAGGGAATTTAATCATTATTATTTGTTTAAAGATGGCATAAGGTATATTGTACATTCTCACAGAATCAAGATTGATAGATCTTTTGCAAACACATGTCAGTTGAAAAGGGTGATTAATGCAAGTAAAGATTTGTATTTTATGTCTATTAATTCAGGTGGTTCTAGACATGAACTTGAGGTAATCAAGGCTAATTAGATGTTGCAGGATACACCAACAGTACAACATGAGGAAACAGTAAATGAAAGCATTGATGATCCAAGTCTGTAACTTTTGGTTGGGAATTTGGAAATTCCCTTGGGTAAAAATTTTCTTGTTATGAAAGATAGACATGTTGTTGATTCATTCTCTTTCATATCTATATTGTTATTCAGCTTGATATTAGTCAATTTTTATTGGTTAATGGTTGTAACAGTTGATGTAGATGCTTATGGAAGTGATAGAATGATGCATATGTTCAACAGTGTCATTACAATCCTAATTGTGGTGTTGAGATAGGGGTACAAATGAATAGGTGATACAAGACAAGTGGGGAGGCCATGCCATCACTTAAATTATTAATAAATGTAACTTTTGGAGGTCCAAAAGTTCTCTAATGGGGAGGACTGATCTAGGTGGATACTTGTCATCAGAAATTGAAGTGTTCCACATGCTCCATATTTTAGCGCCATCTTGAAGAGATCAAAAAATAGAATCCAACACAACTTTAACGAGCGAAAAAGGAGGTCATACACTCAAGCTATGCCTGGTCAAAGTTGAGGTCAAACTAGGTATAGAGGCCAGTCAAAAAGGGGAAAAAATTGATCATCTAAAAAATGGTCAAAAATAGCATCATGTCAAAGAGCTCATCACCATAATTCCGACACCATTTGTTTCATCAAAAAAGGAGTCTGTATGCCAAAGTTACGCCAACTTAAAGTTTTAGTCAAAAGGGTTGACTAGTCAAAATGATGATGCCAACATGTGATGTGGCAGTGGTGACATGACATGCTAACGTGGCAAGTGAAGGTGACGTGGAAAATACATGGACTAATCTGGTCTCAACACATGGCATCCAATGTGGCAAGCTGATGTGGGAATTATTGATGAATCAGGTGGTGCCACATGGACCAATGAAATGGCGCCATGTGGGACTTTGATGGCACACATATAAGGGTTCATTTTTGCAAAATTAGTTTGTGTGAAGTTAGTTTCTATTTAATAAGATTAAAAGCCAAATTTAGAGGGGAGGTGGTTTGAACCGCTGACCTCCACTCTACAAATTAGCCCTCCTAACAATGCTCCCAACTATGAGCTTGCATAAAATTCGAAGCCGGTTGATTTTAAATATGAACAAAGATTCCCTAAGAATAGTTTAAAGCTGATTATTCAAGGGAAATAAATTATCAAACCATTAAATTTCAAAATAGCCCAATTTAATCAAGATTTTAAGGGGCCTTAAAAGATTTTTAAAGGCTTTTTAAGGATTTCAGTAAGATTTTAAGGGATTTAGTATTGCTTGTGAATATAAGCCATTATTTGTGTAGACATGCAAATAATCTTAATCAATATCATGCATCTAATTCTATTTCCTCTATTAATCAAATAAAGTAATTTATTAGATTAAGCCACTAATCATGTTTAATTAAATAAATCAATTTGTTTAATTAAAATCCTCAAAGTGCTCTTATTAATTAATTAAATAAATCAATTTGTTTATTTAATACATAAAGTCCTCTTATTTGATTAAATAAATCAAATTCACTAACCCACTCAAAGTTAATTAAATTTTAAATTAATAAACTTTAATCCTCATTACACATTCACGACGATCTTGAGAATCAAAAGTCTTTTGGTGATATTATTGTTACCCATTTTTCACCTACGGGCTCAATCAGGCAGGATAACCCGTGCTTTTAGGTGTTCTCAAAGACCTAATGGAGGAACAATTGTATCAAGGTTACATATTTTCTAACTTGTTTTCTTCTTGTGCAACTGCAGGGGAAAATGATGTTTTTAATTCAGCACGTGGATTAAATGTGGCTCCCAAGAGGGTTGAGCCCAACGTGCAGGTATTCAGTTTTGGGTGGGTTTTCATCTTATGTTTTTGCCTTGTTTTCCCTCTTTCCATTTTGTTTTCTTCGTGCCCTTTTTCCCTTTGTTCTGTCAAGGGCGGAACTCGAACCGAGACTAAACTTTGGAACTTTTCTGAAGTTCCAGGTTCTGGTCCCATTCCGGTTCCAGTTCCGCCAGGATTTTTTTTTGTCTGGCCCTTTTTCTTTTGTTCTGTCAGAGGCGAAGTCGGACCGGAACCGAACCTGGAACTTTTCTGAAAGTTCCAGTTTCTGTTTTTGTTTCGGTTCTGGTTCCGGTTCCGCACTTGTGTGCGTCTCGTTTTCTTCTTTGGCCTTGCATTTGATCGTGGGGTGGTTGTTTCCCTTTGTTTCTTTCTTCTTTCCTTTTTTCCCATTTTTTTTTGCATTTTTTCAGACTCAGGATCAGAACTGAAACCAAACTTGAAACTTTTCCAAAAGTTCCAGTTCTTGTTTTTGTTCCAGTCCCGATCCTTGTTCCACCCTTCTTTTCTTTTATTTTTTGCTGCCAGTGGTCGGGGGATGTCTCCTCCTCTTTGTTCTTCCTTGTGCTTTTCTTTCTTCCTTCATGCCTTGTATGTTGCTGGGGGCGGGATCAGAATGAAATCCGAACTTGAAACTTCGGGAAAGTTTCAGGTCCGGATTTGGTTCTGGTTCTGGTTCCCCCGACTCTTTTGTGTTGCCCGCTCTGACCTCGATCTCGGTCCCAGTTCCGCCTCTTTTCCTTTTCCTTGCGTGTCTTTGGTTTTGTTCTGGTGGACCCGAAACCAGAACTGGAACCAAGCTCTTAAACTTTTCCAAAGTTTCAGGTCCTGGTTCCATCCCGGTCCTGGTTCCACCGCTCTTGTTCTTTTTCCTTTGTTCCTTGTATTTTGTCTAGGAGGTGATTTCTCCCATTCTTCTTTCTTCCTTCTCATCCTTTCCTTAATCTTCTTTTGAGTTTTTTTCGGGGGCGGGACCGGGTCAGAATCCGAACCTGAAACTTGAAGAAAGTTTTAGGGGTGGATTTGGTCCCGATCCCGGTTCCATCGGGATTCGTCTATTTTTGCTTCCATTCCCGTTCCGACCCCTGTCCCGGTTCCTATTTCATCTTGGCTCCGCCCCCGCCGATATTAAAGGGTTAAAGCATGTTGAGAACACTTGAGGCCGCTTTACAAAAAGATCAACTTGCAGAAATATCTGTAACGAGAAGGAAGCATAAAGGATGAAAAGTCACGAGTCTTAATGACTGATGGGATGTCTACTGGAAAGGGTAGATGGATGCGAATGACGATCCCCCTGAAACATTCAAAGCGGCTTTGTGGGAGCAATTTTTCAGGGTCGAAGACAGAATGCGTGGAGTCTTAACGATGGATTCAAAGGCTTCGAGTTAATGACGATGGTTCCAAAAAGATCTAAAGACATCCCTGGAGCGATCTTTCACCGACATGGAGGGGGATGTGCATTTAATGCCTCATTGAATTTATTCCAAAAAATTCTAGGGCCGACGTGTCTAGGCGTCGAATCATTTTTGTAGAAACCCTAAGGTAGGGGCTGACATCTTTTGTATATATGGCATTTTTGCCTCTTTTTTAGTCAGTTCTTACCTGGTGCTTTTCTGCGTTGGTAACTTGTGGGGTTCTTTGCTGAAGAGAGACTATGTTTTGTAACTCATGACAGGCATGCATATCAGTGTTCACTATTGAAATCAATGAGTATAAGCACTTTACCTTTTCAATCTCTCTATTAAAATTGTGTGCATTCATATAATTGATGAAAATACTTGAGAAACTATATGATTCCTTGTGGTTATGTCTTATCTTAGCACCTTTCTGTAGAGCAATATATATTTTTGCAGGTTGTGAGATGTGTTCAAAAGGCGGTATTCTCTAGTTGTGAAGTTATTCATTCCTTCTAGGAGTGTAGCCATATGAACCTTTCCATGAAATGTTTATGCAGAAAACGTATGTGATTGATTTGTGTACAACTAAGCTTCTGTTATTGACTGAAATTATGTGTGTAAACTATGTTATGTGTCTTCTTAGTAAATTCGGTGCATCACCATAGAGATAGTATTTTTATTAGTTTTACTATTATCCTCCTTCTACCCTTTCTGTTTACAAAATCAGTAGTTAGGTGACACCATAGGAAGTCGGCCTTCTCTGGAGGTTGACCTTTGTTCACAAGAAACCCACATCTTTAGAGGTCTTCCCATGTTACACTAAGGTGTTGAACATCAAGTTCAACAGGGTGCAACTTCAAGTGATAACAATTAGGTTGTCTAAAAGATTGCCTCCACACTTCAATTTGGGCTTTTGAAAAATTGAACAAATCTTGCTAGTGTGAGCTAAGTATATTGCATGTGTTCTCTCTTTGTTCTTGCAAACTAAGATTGATCGAACTACAGATGTACTTACTCACTTTTTTTTACCTTTAGAGGGCCTTCCTTGGTGGGAAAAAGTACTCACCCCAAGGGAATGACCCAAGCGGTAACAAGCATAAGCTAGGCTCTTCCAAACCACTATACAAATTTGTGGTTGGAAGGAAAGTTTGCAATCAACTTAGTGATGCATGATAGCTCTCCCCCAGTATCTTTATGATGTGTAACACCCTTGTTCTGAGATAAGGGTTGGGAGACCTCTTGAGGGAGTTTATCATTGTGTCCTTTGAACCAGATGCACTTATTACAAACCCTTGTTTAGTAGCCAAAATTCCCAATATTTGTTGGCGTCAGGAGGTCGAACCGCCGGAGCTGTCCCACATACTTGTGATTCTTTGTAAAGATGAAATTTTTTCCATGGGAGATTCATGAGAACTGAAGCTTGGCTGACCTGCAGAAGTGAGTGTCATGGAGGGGAGCCACTGTGGTCAAGCTTCTAGTCATTTGCTTTGAATAAGAACAACTGGAATTATCCAAGTGGGAAATTCAACAAATATCTTGTTTTCTATCCGAGGATTGTGCAATTTTGAGTCAGTTAAACAAATTGTTTGGATCCAAAATCTTGAAAACAAGCATTCAACAAGGACATCAAATTTCAAACCTTTAGAAGGAGCAAATACCTGTGAAAAATACAAGTGCTACTGCTTGTTCCTAGGGATTTCTTCCTTAAAGACTTCTAAGTATTTGGGTTTATATCTCAATTTGCTCTCTAAAGTTAACATTTGGGAAATATTGCCTTGATTATCTTGATTTCCACATAATGGACCTTGTGGGATGAAAAGAAATCGAGACATTAGAAATTTAGTTCAAAAGCTAAGCAAGAAAGTGCTTGTGGTAAAAAGGACTCATTCAACAAAGATAAAAGAAAAATTGAACCTCACATGTGTTTTCTCACATGATTTCTTGCAAAATCAAAGTTCCAAAACCAAATTCCATCTATCGAAACAAATGTCCTAGTCCAAGAAATCTCAAGAAACGTCAGTCTATGCTTTACATAGTTAGAGAAAGATTGATCTATAAATTTTACAAACATGCATAAAAGGATAACAAAAACTTGTACTCATTCTATTATTGTCAAAATCCAAGTCTTTTTCAACATTTTGAGTATCTCACTTTGTAGGATTAGCAAGTTCTTGGAAGTATAGCATGTTCTTCAGTACCTAGGTCTTGTAAACAAAAGTCTCTCTAGTTTCACCTAGGAACAAAATAAACACTTTCATCCATCCCAAGACATCAATCAAATCTCATCTCACAAACAACTCTTAGAATCTTGGAAAAAATCCTTCATACTAGACTTTTGGTAATCTTTCAAATCAAAAAATTATCTTGTTTGACTATCACCTTGTGGACAAGTTTATTCCAAGATAACATCCAACATATTGGAGTTTATAAGTTCATTATCCAAAATACAAATAAAATCCAAAATCAAAATTCCTAAAGTCTAGTATCCCTCCAAGGTGCCTTAAGAGTTCAATCATTCACATCACTCACCTTTCATTATCTCATCACCATCCTTTGATCCTTAACATCTTAGATTTTCTTTTTTTTACCTAAAGTTTGGACCAACCTTAGGAGTTAGAGGTTTACCTCCCATATTCCTGAAAGTTGTTCCTTATTTTATTGTCCAAACTAGATCTCAACACAAGAAGAACATGGAAACAAACAAAGAAACATCCATTTCAAGTGACTTGAGTCAAACTACACGTAAAATCAACCCCATTGAATCTAACAATCCCCCACTCAACCTTCCTCAACTACCATAAGATATTCAAGAGTTAGGTTTCCAAGTGGAGGATATCACCAACGATGTCCTAGGAATGACTCAAGATGAAATCATGGAGCTAGTCCAAAATACTGAAAACCACAAGATTGTCAACACCATGATGAGACTCAATCCTTCACAATACATGTTAGCATTAGCAAAGGAAGGGGCTAAACTCCCTTCTAATTGTGATGTGAGCAATATTGTGGAAATATCCCTTGGAAATATACCTCAAGCCCCCATCATGCCTTCATTTCCAAGCATCGTTCAATCCATCATACAACCCGTTTCATCTCATACACCAAGTCAACCCATAACTACAAAGGGAAGTTCATTGCTTCATGCTCTTCAAACCCATCCCCTTCTTAGTAGCCAAAATTTGGAGGTAAATACTGTATTGGGTATACAAAACACTATTCCACAAGATCCAAAGCTTCAATATGTCCCACTCATTTTCCATAGCACAAGCGATCCTACTTCTTTTAGGGAAACACCAACATATCAATTAAACACCATTCTCACAACATCACAAGGACAAGGGGGAGTTATTGACCCACCATCTTTCTATCACAAGGGAGAACATCATCCATATTTCCATCATTCCCACTATTTACTTCATCATCCACACATAATCAAGATGGAGGGAAAATCTTCCCATCTAACACATCAACCCCAAATCAGACAAATCAAATCAATCAAACCACAAGTAAAATCTACCAATCAAATCCTCCAATTATTCCTCCAATATCACAACAATAGGTGGAATCAATCCAAGTCTCACAACCAATCATCACTCAATCCACAACCCTCGAAATTCCTCAAAACACTATTTCTCAAGGACCAAGCACATCATCTATATCATCTACCACTCAACCCCTTGTCATCAGCAAGCACCCCATCAACAACCACCACCTCAACAAAATATTATCACATCATCTCACAACATTCCAAATCCACCACCTCCACTGCCAAATACGAATCAATACAACATCACCCTGCAACAACTCAACAAGTTGTGCAACAAGCACAACAAGCTGCTCAAGTTGCTCAAGCACAAGCACAAACATTGCTACAATAGTAACAAGCTGCTTCAGCTGCTCAAGTTGCACAAGCCCAAGTGCAGGAACAAGCCCAATACCAAGCACAACAGGCCCAAGTGCAAGCCTTGTCACAACAACAAGCTTTGCAAGAATACCAAGCACAACAACAAGAGGCTCAGCTACAAGCCCAACAACAAGCTTTGTTGGCACAACAACAACAAGACCAACAACAAGCATTGTTGGCACAACAACAATTCTGAGCATACCAACAATCATTAATTGCACAATAGAACCTACAACAAACTCTTGGGAATGCATCATCAAGTCTCCAAATCATCACACCAACTCAAAACACATTCATTCCACCACTAGATCCTCAGAATGATCTATCCACACAAATCAAGCTTCTCTCACAATAGGTGTTAGACATACAATATGGAAAAACACCAAAAAAACAAGTGAATTTGTGCCCTTATCCTTTTGACAGGAGAATTGTGATGAAGCCATTCTCGCAAGGTTTTGAGATACCGAAGTTTGACAAGTACCGTGGAATTGAAAATATTGAAGATCACATCAGAGAGTTCCATGCGCATTGTATGGAAGTGTCCTATGATGAATCTTATCTAATGTAGCTCTTTCCTAGAAGGCTGGCTAGCCCAACAATGGAGTGGTTCTCCCATCTCCCCCCTAGAATCAAAAAGTTCCAAGAAATTGTGAATGCATTCATACAAAATTACTCATTCAACATAGGCATGGATGTGATATTAGAAGAACTATTCGCCTTAAAAAAAGCCAAGGGGGAAAAATTTGCATCCTTCTTACAATGATGACAATCCAAGGCCAATAGGAGCAAGTGGGATATGCCATAAGAACAACAAGTCAAAACCATCATCTCAAATCTTGAAGGGACTTTAGCCTTCCATCTTAAAATGCAGTGCATCACCACATATGACCAACTCATCCCCAAATCTCTTAACATCAAAAGATCCCTCATTGTACAAGGGGGGGCACCTGTGTATCAAGATAATTGTCCATCAACAAGCTATAACAATAAACCTCGCACTTGGGCTAAAATAAAGAATGTCACCAATGATGGTGTTGTTGACGCCGAAGTTGTAATTAGTGCTCCTAGACCAAATGCACAAGAAAAAACCTATCAAAAACCTCAAAACAACACCACACGGACCAACAAATCACAACAAAGAATCAACCCACAAACAGTCAACAATGTCAATGATCAAGGCAGACCATCCATGAGGAATTGACATCCCCCCAAGAGAAAATACACACTACTCGAGGAACCAATTGAATCCATCATGCAACAGTTAGTGCAAGCCAATCTCATCAAAATCCATGTTTATGAAAACTACCAAGAACCTCAAGTTAAGCCACCATGGTATAATGAGAAGCATCTTTGCGAATTTCATCAAATCAAGGGACATATGACAGCTAGCTGCATGTGTCTTAAAAATCTAATCCAAGATCTAATTGATGACAAGACCATCACCATTAAACAACCGACTGGAAATCAAGACCTCAAGATATACATGAATCTGATGCCTGATCATAATAAGGGAAACAATGACAATGGAAAGGGGAAGTATAAAAGTGTGAACCATGTTTACGACCATGTTGTTGCGTCCTTAGATGAGTAGGTCACCATTATCAATATCAAAGGATCCAGAGCCGACTATGAAGTCACCACACGTGGTGACAAAATTACCATTCCAGGACCATACCAACCATCCAAGGCACCAACCTCTAATCCAAAATCCATTTCCAATGGTTATAATTTCTTGGAATAGCTGAAAAGAACCCCCACTTAGATCTCCATCATGGAGTTACTGAAGATCTCACTTGCACATAGGAAAATCGAAGAAGAAGCATTAGCCACATCCTCCATCCCAACAGATCTTGATGTAGACTAGTTCCAAGCTATGGTTGAACATATCACCACGCCACACCTCTTAACATTCTCTGAACAGGATCTCCCAACTCAACCATCTCATAACTACACACTCCATCTTGAAGTCCTAGTTCATAAAAATAAAGTCAAAAGGGTCTTGGTGGATGGGGGTGCAGGTCTAAATATCTGTTCACTCAAGCTAATAAAGAATCTGGGATTCTCCGAGAATTTCATTGAAAAAGGTAAAGTTATTACAATAAGGGCATATGATGATTAGGAAAGAGTGTCTCAAGGCACTATTCATCTCCCTATACAAGTAGGGCCAACCATCATGGAAACCACATGCCAGGTCCTTGACCTTGATTTACCTTATAATATCTGACTGGGGCATCCATGGATCCATGGAATGCAAGCTGTTGCATCTACCTGCCATCAATGTGTCAAGTTTCCCTATCAAAATCAAGAGGTCACAGTCCATGGTAATCTGGATCCCTTTTATTATTGCAAGAATCTAGAAGCCAAGTACTACAAAATACCTCAAGTCCCAAAGAATGATGAAGGCCCTACAACTCTATATGTGGACCCATCCACCTTAGCTTTCACTTTTGAGACAAAGAAACCTGCCATTCCTAACATCTTTGATATCAAAGTCATTATCCAAGACAATGGGTGTGGGGATTACAAAATGAAAAGAGTTCCTTTGTAGTTGGAGAGTTACCTCAACTCCTAGGTCTCGCAGGCAGGCTCAACTAATTGAAACATTAACTCAAACCTTTAAAGTAGACCCCTCCAGATTCAGATGTTGGGGAGACCTAAGTCAGGAAGTGGTAGATGAAAAAGACATATCAAGTTAGCTATACCAAGATGAAAGGCCCATGCCTGATCTTCCCATGGATGATAGTAGTAAAGGACTACAAATGATGCTTGGTATGGGCTATAACAACAACAAGAAACTTGGAAAAAATGACAATGGTCTTCTAGTACCTATCATTCCTGAGAAGTGTATAAGAAATCTTGGCCTTGGATGTACCCCTCCAAAAATAACCGTACTTGGAAAAAGTGCCTCGATTAGAAAAGTCAAAGCTCCCCCCTCAATTACCGGTATCCACAGGTTTTCCCTTAGACAACTATAACTTTGACATAACCGATGTGTGTCATTAGAATCCCATAACTGACCTACCCATTCTATTCGAGGATTCCTCCCTTCTCATGATTAGTACCCTCTCTTTTGAATCAAACAACCAAACCCATGAGCTAAACTTAGTTTATCCCCAACTCATTGATTACAACCAACGAGGACCACCAATTTTGGACACATTAAAAAATGATGAGGTTCTCTTAGAATTCATGGGATTGTGGGATACTATACCATGTGGAGATCACAAAGCCAAGTTTGACATCGAGTTGGACACAAATGCCTATTATAGGGAAATTATTGAATTCCTTAATCGTAAAAGTGAAAATTTAAGAATAATATCTATGTATTTAGAAACAAGCTGAATGAAGAAGGTGAAGTGGTCCAAAATAAAGCAAGACTAGTATGTAAAGAGTACTCTCAAATGGAAGGTATTGATTTTGAAGAAACCTTTGCTCATATTGCTAGAATTGAAGCTGTGAGATTATTTCTTGCTTATGCTGCACACAAAACTACAAAGTCTATCAAATGGATGCAAAGTCTACATTTTTGAATGGAGAACTAGAAGAAGTGTACATTGAACAACCGGATGGATTTCATCTAACATAAAAAGGAGATATGGTTAGCAGGTTGAAGAAATCTCTATATGGACTTAAACAAGCCCCCAGAGCTTGGTACGCTAGATTGGACAAATACCTACTGAAGCTTGGATTCACTAAAGGTACTACTAATAGTAAATTATACTTCAAATTAGATCATGATAAGGAGTTAATCATAGAAGTATTTGTTGATGACACCATTTTTGGAGATGATAATCTATGAATGAATTTTGGTGATGAGATGAAGAGTGAATTTGAGATGAGCATGATTGGTGAAATCAAGTTCTTTATAGGATTGCAAATTACTTAGTTGGACCAAGGGATTTTCATATCCCATTCCAAATATGTGAGATAATTGTTGAAGAAGTTGTGAATGGAAGACTCCAAACTTGTTGTTACACCTATGGTGACCGAATGTAAGTTGACATAGAATGATGACTATCCTAAGGAAAATCAAACTAGGTATAGGTCAGTGATTGGCGGATTGCTCTACTTGACTCAAACTAGACCAGACATTATGAATGTTGTATGTATGGTTGCTAGATTTAAAATTGATCCAAAAGAATCACATGTGAATGCTGTTAAAAGAATCTTTAGATATATGAAAGGAAGAGTTGATTTTGGACTTTGGTATCCAAAGAATGATGATCTCACCTTGTGTGTATACACTGATGCTGATTGGGCTAGTGATGTAGATGAAAAAAAAAGTACTAGTGGTGGTGTCTTCTTCCTAGGGAAGAAGTTGGTGTCCTGGTTGAGCAAAAAATAGAGTTCCATTTCTCTATCTACTGCTAAAGCAGAATATATTGTTGCTACAAACAATTGTACTCAAGTAATATGGATGAAAAAAATGTTGAAAGATATCAGGGTGATATATGAAGATCCTATTGCCATATACTATGACAACTCAAGTGCAATAAATATATCAAGGAATCCAGTGTTGCACTCTAAGACTAAACACATGTCAATCAAGTTTCACTTCCTAAGGGAAAAAGTGAATGAAAAAGAAGTCAGATTGGAGTATGTGCCTACCAAAGAATAAATTGTAGATATATTTACTAAGCCACTACCGAAGGATACTTTTGAGTATCTCAGAGGAATGCTAGGGGTAATTACCCCTCTTGATAAGAAATAAGTGATGCATTTACTTGCATCAATCTATGAGCCTCATTGCTATATTATGATTCGAATTGATGTTTATGTGGCTGCTACTCAGGGGGAATAGTCAGATGTGTAGATACGTGGTTCAAAGTGTGTGTATGGAAAGGTCATGGTTACCTTTTCAATTGATGTCAAAGGGGGAGAAGAGTAATGTGAAAATTCCTTGTGGAGAGAAGTTCAATTGAGAGGAGAAGTGTAGAAGAAGTCAGTGTGTTGGGTTGATGGTATTTTTTTTCACATCATGTGTTGCCATCAATGCCAAAGGGGGAGATTGTTGGGAGATTGTTGGATGATGTGGATGTGTTGCTGATATGTGGTTGTCATTGATGTCAACGCTATTAACATTTGGTGTATCAATTTTTTTATATGTCGAGGATATTGAGAAAATTGTAAGAGAAAGTGTTCCAGGTTCCCAATGGAACTGTGCAGGTCATGAAATCATTTTGTTCTGTACATTAAATATTAGATGATGTGGATCAAAGGGTTTATTTTTGAGTATGTCTAGATCATCTACCAAAATTTTTAGAGGTCCGCATGAAGTTTTGTGAGAGTTGTGGTCTAAAATTATTTATGTTGTCTCTACCAGTGTTCCTGAATGAAGATTGTATGATTCTGGTTATCTAAGTTGTTGCAGATGCTTCTCTATTATTTCTTGGTGTTCTCAGATGTCTCTAGCTCATTCTCTATCTTTGTGGTATGTCCAATTGATCTGGTGAGCTCGTGATTGAAGATATTTTCTTGTGCATGTTTAGTTTTTCATGTTTCTGGCCAACATGTTAATGATAGCTTGTTTCAGATGTTCTAGGAGAAATTGATTAAAGTATTTTTATGTTGGAGATGTTAATTTGGGTCTCCACTATGTTGTGGCCGACCTTGGTGGATCCACATTAAAATTTTATTTGTAAACCTGGGTCGACATTGCAAATATAATTTATTTTACTCGGCCGACCATGTTGTGATGAAATCTCCCATAGTGGATATATAAGAAGGATTGTTTCATTAGTGGAAAGTATGCTTCATGTGTTCCTATGGATGTATATGCGAATATCATTTGATTACATAGTAGAGTGTGAAAAAGATTGTGCAAAGTGTTGAGCTTAATTGGAACTGTAATCAAGCTTGAGGAGAAGCTATTTTCTCAGTTCAAACCCTCTAGATTGTTAATCCAACTCTGTTGGGTAGTGAGCCCCTATTGTAATTGAGCAGTGAGCTCTAGGAAGTGTCCCTTAATGCATGTGCATTCCCCTTGTTATTTCTCATTATACTTTTAGCAGAGTATAATCTTGTGGACTAACATCCACTGTGGTTTTTCCCCTAACAGGGTTTCCACGTAAAAATAATCTTGGTGTTATTTGTCTCTCTGATGTGCTAATTGCTTGTGGTTAATTTCTTATTCATCAGATATGAGATTAGAGTTAAGTTAAGTTTGAAAAGTTTAAGTTTCTGAGACAACTAATTCACCCCCCTCTCAGTTGTTTGTCCTTGTTTTTCCAACAATTAGTATGAAAGCTTGTTCCTCTTAAGAATTTTAATAGCTTGAGGTGATCCAAGATGGAAACATTCAAGAAGGAAAGTCCTAGATTTGATGGAACCAACTACTCACTGTGGAAATTTAGGATGCAATGTCACCTAAGATGTATTGGTGAAGCCTACTAGAAGATTACAAAAGATCCATATGCTATTCCTGAGAATGGTCCCTCTTCTATTGATGAAATCAAAGATGCTAAGAATAATGTTAGGGCTATTGAAGCTTTTTTGAGTGCTCTGACAGATTCGAAGATGGCTAGTGTGTTAGGTTTGCAGACAACTCATGAGATTTGGATGAAACTGGAAAATTTGTATGAAGGTGATGCACATGTGAAGATGACTAAGCTAAAGATCTTGAAAGGTAAATATGAGAACTTGAAGATGGGAGAAGATGAAAATATCACTTCTTTTATGCAGAGAGTAAATGAGATAGTAATGGGTATTACATGTGTTGGTGGTTATATGGAAGAAGATGAAATTGTGGCTAAGATACTCAGATCCTTGCCTCCTTCCTACAAAATGAAAGTTCATGCTATTGAAGAATTCATGTCGGTAAACAAGATGACAAGAGATACACTGATAGGGAAGCTTGCTGCTTTTGAAATTAGTGAGTTTGGTGAATCAACATCGAAGACTAAATCTGCATTCAAAGCTACTGTATCCAAAAGTTATAGGAAAAGATACAGTATGGGAGAAAGCTCCTGAAAGATATCCAAATATGATGAAGAACTGAAACAACTTGAAGAAAAAGAAAGAGAAGTAGAAGAACTTGAAGCATTGATTGCAAAGAAAGAAGGAAAAGGAAAAGGTAAGTATGAAGATTTATTTCCTATTAAATGTTTTTCATGTAGTAAAATAGGTCATTTTGCATCAAGATGTCCTAAAAAATTTCCTAGGTATAAGCCTAGAAATTCTAGATTTGAAAAGAGATGCTACTTTTCTGAAGAAGCAATAACAAATGATGAGTCTAATAAAGATAATGGAAATGAATATGAATTGGCTTTCATTGCTACCATTGAAAATAATCCCACGACTACTGAATCTACCAAAGATGAGAAAGCTCTTGCAACCCGAATTGAAGCAAAAAATGAGTGGGTAATTGATAGTGGATGCTCACATCACATGACCAATGACAAAAGTAAGTTTGTGAGTCTAGAGAAGTATGATGGTGGGGTTGTAATATTTGGAGATAAATATTTTGGTGTGATTCGTGGCAGAGGATCTATTAGCCTTGGTGGTAAAGATAATACTGATGATGTCCTATATGTTGAAGTCTTAAAACACAACTTGTTGAGTGTTGGATAGATGGTACACAAGGGATATGATCTACATTTCAAGAATGGAAAATTCAAGGTTCGTGGGATTTTCAGAAACATGATTGCTACTGGTGTGCAAACTAAAGGTAATATTTTTCACTTGAATACTACTAGTGGAAGTTGCTTAATTGCTCAAGTAGATGAAAGTTGGTTATGGCATAGGAGGTTGTGTCATGTAAACTTTGAAAAAATTATCAAGATAAGTTCTACTCAAGCAGTAAGAGATCTTCCTAGGTTAGTGAAGCCTACTAATGTAATTTGCAAAGAATGTCAGATGGGTAAACAAACTAGAGTCTCCTTCTGAAGCAAACAATTTCATTCAAATAATGTGCTAGAACTACTACATATTGATATGTGTGGTCCCTCTAGAGTTAGAAGTATTCATGGAGAAAGGTACTTTATGTTGGTTATTGATGATTACTTTAGAATGATTTGGGTTTCCTTTTTGAGAGAAAAATGTGAAGCATTAGATAAGTTCAAATTTTTTAAGGCTATGGCAGAAAATGAAAAAGGTTTGAGAATCAGGTGCTTGAGATTTGACAGAGGTGGTGAATTCATCTCCAAGGAGTTCAACTCTTATTGTGAAGAACATAGAATTAAAAGACAGTTATCTACTCCCCAAACCCCTCAATAGAATGGAGTTGCAGAAAGAAAGAATAAAACAATTCTGGATGTTTCTAGAACAATGATGATGGAAGGGAATGTGTCTCAGATGTAATGGAGTGAAGTGGTAAGCACTGTTGTGTACACTTTGAATCGGGTAAATGTGAATGGTAATTCTGGTAAGATCCCTTATGAATTATGGTTTGGTCACAAGCCTACTATTAAGTATTTCAAGATCTTTGGAAAAAAATGTTATGGCAGAAAATGAAAAGGTTTGAGAATCAGGTGCTTGAGATTTGCGAGGTGGTGAATTCATCTCCAAGGAGTTCAACTCTTATTGTGAAGAACATAGAATTAAAAGACAGTTATCTACTCCCCAAACCCCTCAATAGAATGGAGTTGCAGAAAGAAAGAATAAAACAATTCTGGATGTTTCTAGAACAATGATGATGGAAGGGAATGTGTCTCAGATGTAATGGAGTGAAGTGGTAAGCACTGTTGTGTACACTTTGAATCGGGTAAATGTGAATGGTAATTCTGGTAAGATCCCTTATGAATTATGGTTTGGTCACAAGCCTACTATTAAGTATTTCAAGATCTTTGGAAAAAAATGTTATGGCAGAAAATGAAAAAGGTTTGAGAATCAGGTGCTTGATATTTGACAGAGGTGGTGAATTCATCTCCAAGGAGTTCAACTCTTATTGTGAAGAACATAGAATTAAAAGACAGTTATCTACTCCCCAAACCCCTCAATAGAATGGAGTTGCAGAAAGAAAGAATAAAACAATTCTGGATGTTTCTAGAACAATGATGATGGAAGGGAATGTGTCTCAGATGTAATGGAGTGAAGTGGTAAGCACTGTTGTGTACACTTTGAATCGGGTAAATGTGAATGGTAATTCTGGTAAGATCCCTTATGAATTATGGTTTGGTCACAAGCCTACTATTAAGTATTTCAAGATCTTTGGAAAAAAATGTTATATCAGGAGAGATGATGATATAAGAAAGTTTTATGCTAGAAGTGATGAAGGGATCTTCCTAGGTTACTCCACTAAGAGAAAGACATATCGATGCTATAACAAAAGACTAAGAAAGATTGTTGAGAGTGCAAATGTCAGAGTTGATGAGGAATCTATCAAATCATGCAGATGATGTAGCTATGATTTAGATAAAGATAACACAAATCAAGGAAAGAACACTCAGACACCAAATCTACTTTAGATTATTCCATATGTTCTGGTGAAGAAACCACAAGTTGTTTTGGTAAATCAAGTCAGTCTGGAAGCACAGACAAGTGCAAGTGTAGAATAAAGTTCAGAAGACATAGAGGTCTGAGAAAGTTCCAAGACTCCAAGGTATGTAAAGATGAATCACTCTGAAAGTCAAATAATAGGAGATAGAGTAAAGGAGTGCAAACTAGAAGAAAGATTGCAGAAGAATATTGTCTAATTTCCAAGATTGAACCTAAGAATGTCACTGAAGCCTGTCAAGATGAACACTGGTTGGAAGCTATGAAAGAAGAACTGACATAGATTGAGAAGAATGACACATGGCTACTAGTTCCTAGGCCCAAAGACAAGAATGTGATTGGTACTAAGTGGGTATTCAGAAACAAGTTGAATGAAGAAGGTGAATTGGTTTAAAATAAAGCAAGACGAGTATGTAAAGGGTACTCTCAAATGGAAGGTATTTATTTTGAAGAAACCTTTGCTCTTGTTGCTAGAATTGAAGCTATGAGACCATTTCTTACTTATGATGCACACAAAAACTACAAAGTCTATCAAATGGATATAAACTTTGCATTTCTGAATGGAGAACTAGAAGAAGAAGTGTACATTGAACAACCGGATGGATTTCAGCTAACAAACAAAGGAGGTATGGTTTGCAGGTTGAAGAAAGCTCTATATCAACTTAAACAAGCCCCCAGAGCCTGGTATGCTATATTGGAAAAATACCTACTGAAGCTTGGATTCACTAAAGGTACTGCTGATAGTAACTTATACTTCAAATTAGATCATGATAAGGAGTTCATCATAGAAGTCTTTGTTGATGACATCATTTTTGGAGGAGATGATAATCTATGCATGAAGTTTGCTAATGAGATGAAGAGTGAATTTGAGATGAGTATGGTGAAATAAAGTTCTTTCTAGAATTGCAAATTACTCAATTGGACCAAGGGATTTTCATATCTGAGTCCAAATATGTGAGAAAATTGTTGAAGAAGTTTGGAATGGAAGACTCCAAACCTATTGGTACACCTATGGTGACCATATGTAAGTTACATAGAATGATGACTCTCCTAAGGAAAATAAAACTAGGTATAGGTCAATGATCATTGAGTTAGACTAGACCAAACATTATGAATGTTGTATGTATGGTTACTAGGTATCAAATTGATCCAAAAGAATCACATGTAACTGTCGTCAAAAGAATCTTTAGATATATGAAAGGAATAGTTGACTTTGGACTTTGGTATCCAAAGGATGATGATCTCACCTTGTGTGAATACACTGATGCTGATTGGGCTGGTGATGTAGATGACAAAAAAAGTACTAGTGGTGGTGTCTTCTTCCTAGGGAAGAAGTTGGTGTCCTGGTTGAGCAAAAAATAGAGTTCCATTTCTCTATCTACTGCTAAAGTAGAATATATTGCCACTGCAAACAATTGTACTCAAGTAATATGGATGAAAAAAATGTTGAAAGATATTAGGGTGATATATGAAGAGTCTATTTCCATATACTGTGACAACTCAAGTGTAATAAATATATCAAGGAATCCAGTGCTGCACTCTAAGACTAAACACATATCAATCAAGTTTCACATCCTAAGGAAAAAAGTGAATGAAAAAGAAGTCAGATTGGAGTATGTTCCTACCATAGAACAAATTATAGATATATTTACTAAGCCACTACCGAAGGATACTTTTGAGTATCTCAGAGGAATGCTAGGGGTAATTACCCCTCTTGATAAGAAATAAGTGATGCATTTACTTGCATCAATCCATGAGCCTCATTGCTATATTATGATCCAAATTGATGTTTTTGTGGTTGCTACTCAGGGGGAGTAATCAGATGTGCAGATATGTGGTTCAGAGCATGTGTATGGAAAGGTCATGGTTACCTTTTCCATTGATGTAAAAGGAGGAGAAGAATAATGTGAAAAATCCTTGTGGAGAGAAGTTCAGTTGAGAGGAGAAGTGCAAAAGAAGTCAATGTGTTAGGTTGATGGTATTTTTTTCACATCATGTGTTGCCATCAATGCCAAAGGGGGAGATTGTTGGGAGATTTTTGGATGTTGTGGATTTGTTTCTGATATGTGGTTGTCATTGATGTCAACACTATTAGCGTTTGGTGTATCAATTACTGCATCTGTCAAGGATATTGAGAAAATTGTAAGAGAAAGTGTTCTAGGTTCCCAATGGAACTGTGCAGGTCATGAAAGAATTTTGTTCTGTACGTTAAAGATTAGTTGATGTGGATAAAAGGGTTTATTTTTGAGTATTTCTAGATGATCTACCAGAAGTTTTAGAGGTTTGCATCTAGATTTGTGAGAGTTGTGGTTTGACAGTATTTTTGGTGTTTATGTCAGTGTTCCCAAATGAAGATTGTATGATTTTGGTTATCTAAGTTGTTGTGGATGCTTCTCTATTGTTTATTGGTGTTCTCAGATGTATCTAGTTCATTCTCTATGTTTTTGGTTCATCCACTTGATCCGGTGAGCTCGTGATTGAAGATATTTTCTTGTGCCTGTTTAGTTTTTCACGTTTCTGGCCGACATGTTAATGATAGAATGTTGCTAATGTTCGAGGTGAAATTAGTTAAAGTATTTTTATGTTGGAAATGTTAATTTGGGTCTCCACTATGTTGTGGCCAACCTTGGTGGATCCACATTAAAATTTCATTTGTAAATCTAGGCCAACATTGCAAATATAATTTATTTTTCTTCACCAACCATGTTGTGATGAAATTTCTTGTAGCAGATATATAAGAAGGATTGTGTCATCAGTGGAAAGTATGTCTCGTGTGCTCCTATGTGTGTATATATGAATATCATTCGATTATAGAGCAGAGTGTGAAAAAGATTGTGCGAAGTGTGAAGAAGTGTTGAGCTTAATTGGAATTGTAATCAAGCTTGAGTAGAAGCTATTTTCTCAGTTCATACCCTCTAGATTTTTAATCCAACTCTGTTGGGAAGTGAGACCCTTTTGTAATTGAGCAGTGAGCTCTAGGAAGTGTGCCCGAATGCATGTGTATTTCCCTTGTTATTTCTCATTATAGTTTTAGCAGAGTATAATCTTGTGGACTAACATCCACTATGGTTTTTCCCCTAACAGGGTTTCCACGTAAAAAAAATCTTGGTGTTCTTGGTCTCTCTGATGTGCTAATTGCTTGTGGTTAATTTCTTATTCATGAAATCTAAGATTAGAGTTAAGTTAAGATTGAAAATTTGAACTTTATGAGACAACTGACTCACCCCCACTCTCAATTTTTTGTCCTTATTTTTCCAATAAGAAGTTCAGAAACTATATGTTGGCTCACCAGATAAAACTCATTGCCAAGATATATCCTCTCAAGTGTCTTCTTTCTAAAGAAACACTCACAAGGTGAACAACTAAATGGGTTATGATCCTAACAAAACACAACATGAAGAACAAAAGGCATTAAAGGACATAAAATTGCAAATCAATTAGTAGAGGCACCGATGTATTAAAAAAACCCATTTATATCAAAGTTCCCCGATGAGTCAATCTTTAACATAAGCATAGCAGATCACTGGAAGGTATATTTTGATGGATCCTACACACAAGATGGGTTAGGAGCTGGAATTTTATTCATTACATCACATACAAATTGCATACCCAAGTCATATAAGTTGTCTTTTCCTTGCACAAACAACATTGTAGAATATGAGGCTCTTGTCATAGGACTCAAAATAGTAGTACAGTGGCAGATCATGGCACTCAAAGTCTATGGAGTCTTGCAACTAATCATCAACCTAGTCAATGGCAACTACCGAACGAAGAATGAAAAATTTACCCCATACAAGAAACTGGTGGAAAGCCTCATAGATTTCTTCATTGACATCACGTTTGAGAAAATACCAAGAGAAAATAACATAGTAGCAAATGCTATGGAAACAATTGGATCGCTACTAGATATCCCACGTAATGTCCCTACACAAGAATTTCTTATAGAGCAGCTTCTTATACCAGCATTCAAGGTACCAGAGTTTGAATTCTTGTCTGAAATCGTTGGTCCTAGTGATCCCTAGTATCATGAAATATACACCTACTTGGGAATAGGAGTCCTTCCCACTAATATAACCCCAAACCTTAAAAGAAACTTTGTCAAGAAGTCATCCCAATTTTTTTATCTTAGGAGACACCCTATATCGTAGGAGTATTGAAGGAACCCTTTTACGATGCCTAAACATTGAGGAAGCTTTGGATACTTTAACTAAGGTACAAAATGGCATTTGTGGGTCACATTCGAGTGGTATGATCTTGGCCAAGAAACTGCTGAGGACTGGGTACTATTGGGCTACAATGGAAAAATAAACTCACGACTATGTCTAAAGGTTCTTGTAGTGTCAACAACATGGGGATCTCATCCATGCTCCAGCTTAGGAGCTCCACCCAATCATTACACTTTGGCCTTTTTCACAATGGGGGCTTGATTTTGTTGGAAAAATAACACCCTCTTCATCCAGTGGAAATAAGTTCATTATCATCACCACCAAGTATTTCAAAAAGTGGATAGAGGCCATTCCCATGACCTATATCATAGGAAAGCAGATTTCCAAGTTAATCCTGAACTACCTAATTTGTCGCTACAGTATCCCTCAAGCCATTATCTCAGATAACAAGACACCTTTCAAAAACTAGGATGTTTGAGACCTATGCCAAAATTTCAATATCCATCATCACTTTTCTAGTCCATACTACCCCCAAGGAAATGACCAAGCTGAAGCTACCAATAAAACTATCTTGAAAATCCTAAATAAAATAGTCAATGACACTAGTCGTGACTGGCACTTACAACTAAATCCTGCCTTATGGGCCTACTGAACAAGTATTCACACGTCTATAGGTGCAACCCCTTTCTCCCTGGTCTACAAATCAGAAGCCATCCTTACCATTGATATTGAGATCCCATCCTTAAGAATATCATTGCAAAATCTCATTATAGATGAAGAATGTTGGGTATCACGGTTGAACGAGCTAGAACTATTGGATGAGCGGCACATGGATGCTCTAAACCACTTGTAGGTCTATCAGAACTATCTCAAGAGGAGCTACAATAAGAAGATTAGGAGTTGAACCTTTCACGTAGGAGAGATTGTATTGAAGGAGAATCAAAAAAATGTACCAAATCCAGATAGCAAAGGAAAGTTTGAACCCAATTGGTTGGGACCCTTCATCATCGCAACAAGCTACAAATTAGGAGCATATCAGCTATCTTTACCTGAGGGAGAGCCTCTATAGGAGCCTATCAATAGCTCCCATCTCAAAAAAATTTATGCCTAAACTTACAAGGTATAAATCAAAAAATCAAAAAATTAAAAAAAATCAGAAAAAGGATTAAAAACAGTAAAGAAAAAAATTGTCCTCTAGTGAAAACTACTTCAGTGGCACTTTGGGCAAGTACCTTGGTGAAAACCTAGCAAACAGGCACCTTGTGTAAATAAGAACTTCCATCCACCATGATCTCTATGGCTTGTTATGCATCATCCATCTATCACACTTCCATATATCCATGCATCGCCCATCCGCATCTACATCATAGCTTGATCATGTTTTCGTATCATGATCCTCTTAGTACTACTCAGCTCATCCCTAAGGTTAGTTTGTCTTTCCTGTATTAGAGTATTCTATCATACCACATTGGGGGCATGCTATTATACCTACATTGGATCAAATTCATTCTTGAATTCTTCCTTAAAATAAAAAAATTAAAAACATTCAGAAAATCAAAAAATCCAAAAACATAAAAAAATCACAAAAAACCCAAAAACATTCAAAACATATCAAAATCCAAAAATAGGTCAAAAAGTCAGAAAAATTCAAAACAGAGTCATCTTGTTGAACTATGGGTCTCTGAGCTTTGAATGTAGGCAAGGTTGATCTTTGATCATCCCCTGAGACACTTAGGCCAATCCTTTAGGAGTCTGTCATAATAAACTGACAATCCATTTGTTCATATCTCATCAATAAATGAGTCTATGTTAGTCGAACTACGTGGTCTCTGCGTGTATAATGTAGGCAAGGTTAATCTTTGATCAACCCTCGAGGCCCCTAGGATAGGTATTTAGGTTAGGTTCTTGGTCAAAATTTTAGAAAACACAAAAACATTAGAAAAATTGAAAATCAAAACATTTGTAAAACATCTCAAAAATCCCTAAACAACCTCAAAACATTTCAAAATACCAAAAACATCCATCCCATTTCACTTTCACTTGCAATAAACATCGACTCACAAGACCTGAAATATTTCCCAACTCTATTGGAATACTACCAGTGAACTTGTTATTAGGCAAACTGAGGCTTTGTAGGTGTTGAAGTCTTGCGAACTCGGGTAAAATGGGTCTGCTAAGGAGATTGAAAGACATATCTAGTAGAGTAAGATTTCCAAGAAGAAAAAATTGTTGAGGAATGTGAATGGTATGCAAGTTTCCCTATAAAGATAACTCACCCATTGCAAATGCAATCTCCAATCTGCTCAGGAATACTGCCAACCAAATAATTCCATGAAGGATCTAACACCCTATAATGTTGTAACTACACAGAATCAAGCAAAGTTATTTTCTTGAATCCACCATAAATTTCACTTGGAATGGTGCCACCAAGCTTATTGTTTGAAAGGAAAAGGTTATTTAGCATTCCAAAACTAGAGCACTAAGTCATTATCCGAACTACGTCATCTCTAAGCTTAAACATAGGCAAGGCTAATTTTTGATCAGCCCCCGAGACACAAAAAAACACAAAAACATTCATAAATCTCAAAAATAGAAAAAAATTTAAATAACCCAAAAATCCAAAAAAAACCTCATAATATTTCAAAAACATCAAAAACATCCAAATATTTAAAAAATCCATCCGTTTCATTTCACTTCACCCACAATAATCAATCATCACCTTCAACCTTTGGCAAAATAATCAGAAACAAGTATAGAAAATTAAAAAGTGTAAATCCAAACATCAAGGTGTCAATTCTAGGTCAGTAGGTAAACAAGTTGGTCAATTCTTGGTATCAGTAGCCCATCATCCCATTAGTCTCAAAATCATTTGATAACATGATGCCCTAGGATGCATCCTTCCTACAATGGACATCAATATCAAACTTCACCATAGTTTAGTCTTGGCTAGCGGTATGGAGAACATTGAATTGTTTGTTTACTTGATCTTTTCTTGTGATTTATTTTATTGCGCCTATTCCCATGACCTCTCAAGGATGAACACTTGCTTTGGTAGGTGTCTATAGAATAAGTTTTAGACAACTTGTTGACTATTTCATTGATAGGTTATGCCTTTCTGTGTTTTGGTCCAAGATGTTTGAAACTTCTGAAATACATCCTAGTGAGGTTTCTGTATGTCAAGTGTGAACAAGAATATTCCTATTTGTTTTTTGAGTAAAAGTACATCACACTAAATACCACACCATCCAGGTTGTTTGTACCTTGATGCATCATATCTATGTGTGTTATCAAATATAAGGAAAGTTATGCTCTTTACATCCCCAATCCCTGCATAAGCAAACCATCATCATTCATCATCATATCTCATAAAGTCTCAACGATTCATAGACTTGTTGGAATTTTTCATCTTCTCAGAATCAGGTGTTGATCCCGCTTATTCTTCTTATTATTCTATCTTTACTAACATTTCTATCCAATTATTAAATATGTATGATATATCATGATAGACATGAGGTTACCTATGGCCAATGAATGTTTATACATCATCAAATTGGTCTACATTAAACATTCTAGCTTTCTAGTTCCCTATGAGGTGAACTAATCCTAAATATTTATCATAAGATCAACCTGAAAATTAGAGATTTTTCCTGATCTCTCGAGGGGGCAATGTACCAGTGTACTTCTTTCCGTTGGGGCATTAAAAAAAGAAAGATTTTTTTTGAATTTTGATCTCAACATGGTTGTTCTTTGAACCAATGCAACAAGTACATTGCTTCAAAGAGGGGAAAAATGTAGACATGAAAATAATCTTAATCAATATAATGCATCTAATTCCATTTCCTCTATTAATCAAATAAAGTAATTTATTATATTAATTCACTAATCATGTTTAATTAAATAAAATAATTTTTTTAACTAAAATCCTCAAAATCCTCTTATTAATTAAATGAATAAATCAATTTATTTAATTAATACCCAAAGTCTTCTTATTTGATTAAATAAATCAAATGATTTAAATCAAATTCACTAACCCACTCAAAGTTAATTAAATTTAAATTAATTAACTTTAATCCTCATTACCCATTCTCTAGCTTTTAACTCAACCTCGATCAAACTCAACCCAAGATTAACCCACCCACTTGCACATGAAAATCAATTTTTCTAATTAACTAACGATCTCATTTTCCCTCTCAAAAGCACACTATAGGGAATATTCCTTCACTGACTCCCTTTATTTGACTTTCTCATTCAAACAATTTCTCCCCCCAAAACAATTCAAGCACATACATTTCATGTCTGTCAAACATGCATTTGGTGCCTCTTACAAACACATACAAAGTGTGATCAATCCTTACCCATTAGAATTGAGACAAATGTGTCAATGCCATTGGTCCTTTTTCAATCCCACATTCTTCCTATTCTTCAATTCTTCAAACCTCTAACCTATAAATAAAGGCCTTCTCTACTTGAAATCTATCCACAGTTTTATGCATTTGCACTATACACACATTCGTCTTCATCACTTGCATCTCACTCATCATTTTGAAAGCTTATCAAGGGTTGGGAAAGGGATACTTTACACATCAAAGTAGCACCAATCCACTATGAGATAGATTTTTCTTCATGTTTTCGTATGCTTTGTTTAGTTTCACTATTTCCTTGGTTGCATATTTAACATGATTGAGTATTTCATAGAGATGTTTAATTTGTTGAGCTTTAATTAACTAATCATGCTAATACATGATAAGTTTTGAGCATTTGCAGATTATTACATATACACTTTGTAAACATTTTAAAAGGGCTTAAAATAATCTTGAAGATTATTAAAAAGGGATTTGAAAGATTATTTTTGTAAAGCTCATAAAAATAAGAGCTATTATTTAGGAATGAGTTTTTTGCAAAAGGATATTGTAAGCCAGAAATTATAAGGGCCATAAATTAAAGGGAGAAAGTTATTTCTGAGAGATTTATTCTTGTAATTGGGGGGATTTTCAAAGATTTACTATTGTAAATGGGAGATATAGTTGATTTTGGAAATCATATGGTTTTAAACCATATTAGGAAAAATTAAATGTATAAAAAGGGGGGAGTTTAGGACTTGGGGAACCAAGTGGTGATTGTTGTGAGATAATTTTTCTTGGTGAGTTTTGTGTTCAACTCTATGTTTTGGAGCAGTTTTATTTTGCTTGCACTTGAAGGAGGGGAACTTTCTAGCTCTTGCAAACCAGGAGGAGATTTGTAACAGTTGTAATGCCTTGTAAACTATTTTTTGGAGCATAATCAAGGATCAGTCACTTTGTTGGAGAGGGACCTGGAGACATAGCCGTTTGGTGAACTATGTTATCAACTTGTTGTTTCTTGTCTTCTCTTTTCTATCTCTCTTCTATTTTGTTCATCACTTTATTATCACTTTGTTTATTTATGTATTATTAATTATGAAATTACGTTGTAAAGACCTTCAATTTAATCGTTGTAAAGGTTATTATTCATGTGCAATAGTCCTAGATCCTAACATCAGAAACATTCCTTGGCCTTATTATTTTTAATGCATCCTAGTGCATCATCCAAAACATTCCTTGGCCTTTTTTCCAGCCTTGCTGGAAACTTGGGTCCTCTAGCCACATTAATCATCATTCTCACATTGTTTTGGGATGTGTCCTTCCCACGTCAAATAATGTTGTCATCATCATCATCACCGTTCAATTGGTTTTTAGCTTGACTAGGAGCAATATCATGGTTGTCCTTGGATTCTTGTGCGTGCTTGCTCGCTTACTTGTAAGCATCATTCACATGAATTTTACACGATCCTTATAGTCACCCTTCATTCATAACAAATCCATCATCCATCATCTTCAAGACTTCCATCATAATGCTTGACATCATATTTTCGCTTTCCATAACACCTATCCCATTCCACTCCTAATAAATTGGTCTCATACCTAACTGAGGCAATTTCCTAACACCTAGCTTTAGTAGATTCTGTTGGATGTTGTGGATGTGTTGTTGATATATGGTTGTCATTGATGTCAAAAATATTAGCATTTGGTGTACTAGATGCTATATATGTTGAGGATATTAAGAAAATTGTAAAAGAAAGTGTTCCAAGTTCCCTGTGGAACTGTGCAGGTCTTGAAGATGTTTTTCTCTTTATGTTGAAGTTTAGCTTATGTGGACTAAAGGGTTTTCTAATGAGTGTATCTAGATCATCTACTGGAATTTTTAGAGGTTCGCATATATATTTGATCATGTTGTGGTATGATAGTGTTTCTGTGGTCTTTGTTAGTGTTCTTGAATGAAGTTTGTGTGTTTTTGGAAATCTCAGTTGTTGTGGATGTTTCTCTATTGTTTCTTGGTGTTCTTGGATGTTTCTAGATCATGCTCTATCTTTGTGGTACGTCCACATTGATCGGTGTGCTTGTGGTCAAAGTTTTTTCTTGCATATGTTCGATTTTTCATGTTCTTGGCCGACATGTTGATGGTAGCGTGTTGTGGATCATCGAGGTGAAATTAATTGAAGTCTTTTTGTGATTGGAGTTTTAAATTTGGGTCTCCACTATGCTGTGGCCGACCATGGTGGATTCATATTAAAATTTTATTTGTAAATTTGGGATAACATTGTAAATTTATTTTATTTTCCTGGCCGACTAAGTTATTGATGAAATCTCATGTAGCATATATTTAAGGGCAATTGTTTTATCAATGTTGACTATTGGAAAGGTGTTGAGTGTGCTCTTATGCGTGTATGTGTGAATATCATTCAATTACAAAGTAGAGTGTGAAGAAGGTTGAGAGAAGTGTGAAATAGTTCATGAAGGAGTTTTCTATGCCTAATTGGAACTGTAATCAGGCTTGTGGAGAAGCTATTCTTTCAGTTCATACCCTCTAGATTTTAATCCTATTCTGTACTGTTGGGCAGTGAGCCCCTTTTGTATTTTAGCAGTGAGCTCTAGGCAGTGTTCCTGAATGCATGTACATTCCCCTTATTATTTCTCATTATAATTTTAATAGGGTATAATATTGTGGACTAACATCCATCATGGTTTTTCCCCTAACAGGGTTTCCATGTAAAAAAATCTTGGTGTTCTCTGTCTCTTTGATGTGTTAATTTCTTATTAATCAAATTTGAGATTAAGTTAAGATAAGTTTGAAAATTTTATTATTCTAAGACAACTGATTCACCCCCCTCTCAATTGTCTGTCCTTTTTTTTGCAACAATTGGTATCAAAGCAGGTTCCTCTGAAGAATTCTAAAAGATTGAGGTGATCCGGGATGGCAACATTCAAGAAGGATAGTCCAAGATTCGATGGAACTAACTACTCACTGTGGAAAGTCAGGATGTGATCAAATACGATGTATTAGTGACACCTACTGGAAGATTACAAAAGATCCATCTGCTATTCCTGAGAATGGTCCCTCCACTGCTGATGAGATCAAAGATGCTGAAAATACTATCAGGGCTATAGAAGCTTTGGTTAGTGCTTTGAAAAATTCAAAGATGGCTAATGTGGTAGGACTGCAGACAACTCATGAGATTTGGATGAAGCTAGAAATTTTTTATGAAGGATATGCACAGGTGAAGATGGCTAAGCTACAAAGTCTAAAAGGAAAGTATGAAAACTTGAAGATGAAAATATCACCTCTTTTATGAAAAGAGTAAATGAAATAGTGATGGGTATTACATGTGCCAGTGGTTCTCTGGATGAGGATGAAATTGTGGCTAAGATACTTATATCCTTTCCTCCCTCCTACAAAGTGAAGGCTCATGCTATTGACGAGCTCATATCAGTAACAAAGATGTCAAGAGATACATTGGTTGGTAAGCTTGTTGCTTTTGAATTAAGTGAATTTGGAGAATTTGTTCCAAAGACTGAATCTGCATTCAAGGCTATTGTATCTAGAAATAACAAGCAAAGATATAGTCTGGGAGAGAGTTCCAGAAAGATATCCAAGTATGATGAAGAACTGAAGCATCTTGAAGACAAAGAAAGAGAGGTAGAAGAATTGGAAGCACTGATTGTAAAGAAAGAAGGCAGTGGGAAAGGTAAGTATGAAGGAGTGTTACCTATTAAATGTTTTTCATGTAGTAAAATAGGCCATTTTGCATCAAAATGTCCTAAAAGGGTCCCTAGAACTAAGCCTAACAAGTCTAGATTCCAAAATAAATGTTACTTTGTTAAGGAAGGAGTGACTCATGATGAGTTTGATAAAGATACTAGAAATGAAGATGAATGGGTTTTCATTGCTACCATTGAAAATAGTCATATGACTACTGAATCTACTAAAGATGAGAAAGCTCTTGCATCCCGAGTTGAAGAAAAGGATAAGTGGGTTATTGATAGTGGATGCTCATATCATATGACTAGTGATAAAAACAAATTTGTAAGTCTAGAGAAATATGATGGTGGTGTTGTAAGATTTGGCGACAACAATGCTGGTGTGATTTGTGGCAAAGGTTCTATTTGTCTTGGTGGTAAGGATAACACTGATGATGTTATTTATGTTGAAGGCTTGAAGCAGAATCTTTTGAGTGTTGGAGAGATGCTGGGAAAAGGCTATGATCTACAATTCAAAAATGGAAGATGCAAGATACATGGAAGTTTTGGAAATATGATTGCTACTGGTAAACAAACAAAAGGTAATATTTTTCATCTAAATACTACTAGTGGGAGTTATTTAATTGCTCAATAGATGCAAGCTGGTTGTGGAATAAAAGGTTGTGTCATGCAAATTTTGATAACATTGTCAAGGTAAGTTCCACTCAAGCAGTAAGAGATCTACCTAAGTTAGTGAATCCTACTAACACAATTTGTAAAGAATACCAGATGGGTAAACAAAATGAAGTCTCCTTCCGGAGAAAATAGTTTCATTCAAATGATTTGTTGGAGCTGCTACATACTGACCTCTATGGCCCCTTCAAAGTCAGAAGTATTCATGGAGAAAGGTACTTTATGTTGATTATTGATGATTATTCTAGAAATGATATGGGTTTCCTTTTTAATAGAAAAATGTGAAGCACTAGAAAAGTTCAAAAGTCTTGAGGCTATGATAGAGAATGAGAAAGGTATGGAAATTAAGTGTTTGAGATATGATAGAGGTGGTGATTTCACCTCTAGGGAGTTCAACTCTTTTTGTGAAGAACATGGAATTAGAAGACAATTATCTGTTCCCCGAAACCCTCAATAGAATGGAGTTGTAGAAAGAAAGAATAGAAATTTTTTGGATGCTGCTAGAACAATTATGTTAGAAGGAAATGTGCTCTAGAGCTATTGGAGTGAAGCTATAAGCACTGTTGTGTATACTTTAAACTGGGTAAATGTTAATGGAAATTTTGGTAAGACCCCTTTTGAGCTATGGTTTGGTTACAAGCCTACTGTTAAGTATTTCAAGATCTTTGGAAGCAAATGTTATATCAAGAGAGATGATGATATAGGAAAGTTTGATGCATGAAGTGATGAAGGAATATTTTTAGGTTATTCTACTAAGAGAAAGGCCTACCGATGCTATAACAAAAGACTGAGAAAGATGGTTGAGAGTGCAAATGTAAAGGTTGATGAGGATTCTGCCAAATCATCAAAATATTGTGGATATGATTTTGATGAAGACAATACAAACAAAGGGAAGAATGCTCAGACACAAAATCAACTTCAAATTATGCCATTTGTTCCATTTGTTCTGGTAAAGCAACCTCAATTCATTCCGGTAACTTAAGGTAGTCAGGAAGCAGAGACAAGTGCAAGTATTGAAGGAAGATCAGAAGAATCAGAAGTTTAAGAAAATTCCAAAACTCCCAGTTATGTAAAGATAAACCATTCTAATAGCCAAATTATAGGAGATAAGAATAAAGGAGTACAAACTAGAAGGAAGATTGCAGAAAAATATTGCCTGATTTCCAAGATTGAACCTAAAAATGTCATTGAAGCCTGTCAAGATGAGCACTAGATGGAAGCTACGATGGAAGAGTTGACACAAATTCAAAAGAATGACACATGGATACTAGTTCCTAGACCTAAAGAAAAAAATGTGATTGGTACTAAATGGGTGTTTCAGAACAAGCTAAATGAACAAGGTGAAGTGGTCTGGAACAAAGCAATACTGGTATGTAAAGGGTATTCTCAGATGGAAGGTTTTTATTTTGAAGAAACTTTTGCCCCTGTTGCTAGAATATAATCTATTAGATTATTTCTTGCTTATGATGCATATAAGGACTACAAAGTCTATTAGATGGATGTGAAGTCAACATTTCTGAATGGAGAACTAGAAGAAGTATATATTGAACAGCTGAATGGATTTCAGCTAACAAATAAGGAAGATATGGTTTGCCACTTGAAGAAAGCTCTATATGCACTCAAGCAAGCCCCCGGAGCCTGGTATGCTAGATTGGATAAATACTTATTGAAGCTTGGATTCACTAAAGGTACTACTGATAGCAACTTATATTTCAAATTGGATCATGATAAAGAATTAATTATAGAAGTCTTTGTCGATGACATTATTTTTGGAGGAGATGATGGTTTGTGCATGAAGTTTTTTGATGAGATGAAGGATGAATTTGAGATGAGTATGATTGGAGAGATGAAGTTATTTCTAGGATTACAAGTGACCCAATTATACAAGGGGATATTCATATCTCAGTCTAAATAAGTGAGAGAACTACTGAAGAAATGTTGGATGGAAGATTCAAAGCCTGTAGGTACTCCCATGGTGACTAGATGCAAGCTAACACAAAATGATGATTCTCCTAAAGAAAATCAAACCAGATATAGGTTAATGATTGGTGGATTACTTTATTTAACTCAGACTAGACTAGATATTATGAATGTTGTATGTATGGTTGCTAGATTTTAGGCTGATGGACCAAAGAATCACATGTAACTGTTGTTAAGAGGATCTTCAGATATCTAAGAGGAACAGTTGAATTTGGAATTTGGTATCCAAAGGATGATGATCTCACTCTGAGTGCATATCCTAATGTGGATTGGGCTGGTGATGTAGATGACAAAAAAAGTACTAGTGGTGGTGCTTACTTCCTAGGGAAGAAGCTAGTGTCTTGGTTGAGCAAAAATCATAATTCCATTTCTCTATCCACTGCTAAAGCAGAGTATATTGCTGCTGCAAACAATTGTACTCAAGTGATATGGATGAAACAAATGTTGAAGGATATTAGGGTGATATATGAAGAGTCTATTGCCATATACTATGACAATTCAAGTGCAATAAATATTTCAAAGAATCTGGTACTACACTCTAAGACTAAGCATATATCAATCAAGTTTCATTTCTTGATGGAGAAAGTGAATGAGAAAGAAGTCAAATTGGAGTATGTACCTACCAAAGAACAGATTGCAAACATTTTTACTAAAAACTTACTGAAGGATACTTTTGAGTATCTCAGAGGAATGCTAGGGTTGGTTACCCCTCTTGATAAGAACTAGAAAATGCATTTACTTGCATCAATTCGAGAGCTACATTGCTATATTATGATCCAAATTGATGTTTCCATGGTTGCTACTTAGGGGGAGTAGTTAGATGTCTAGATATGTGGTTTAGAGCATGTGTATGGAAAGGTTATGGTTACCTTTGCCATTGATTTCAAAGGGGGAGAAGTGCAATGTGAAAAATCTTTCAAAGCAAAAGAGCCTAGTTGGGAGAAGTGCAGTTGAGAAGAAGATTCAGTGTGTTGGGTTGATGGTGTTTTTCACATCATGTGTTGCCACCAATTCCAAAGGGGGATATTGTTGGATGTTGTGGATGTGTTGCTGATATGTGGTTGTCATTGATATCAAAACTATTAGCATTTGGTGTACTAGAGGTTGTATATGTCGAGGATATTGAGAAAATTGTAAAAGAAAGTGTTCTAGGTTCCTTGTGGAACTATGCAAGTCTTGAAGGTGTTTTATTCTTTACATTGAAGTTCAACTTCTATGGAATAAAGGGTTTTTTGATGAGTGTATCTAGATCATCTACCAGAAGTTTCATAGGTCCACATATATATTTGATCATGTTGTAGTTTGACAATGTTTCTATGGTCTCTGTCAATGTTCCTGAATGAAGTTTGTGTGTTTCTGGAAATATTAGTTGTTGCGGATGTTTCTCTATTGTTTCTTAGTGTTATTGGATGTTTCTAGATCATGCTCTATCTTTGTGGTATGTCCACATTGATTGGTGTGCTCGTGGTCAGAAATTTTTCTTGTGTATGTTCAATTTTTCATGTTCTTGGCCGACATGTTGATGGTAGTGTGCTGTGGATCATCGAGGTGAAATTAATTGAAGTCTATTTGTGATTGGACTTTAAAATTTGGGTCTCCACTATGTTATGAATGACCGTGGTGGATTCGTATTAAAATTTTATTTGTAAATTTGGGCCGACATTGTAAATTTATTTGATTTTCCTGGCCGACTAAGTTATTGATGAAATCTCATGTAGCAGATATTTAAGGGTGATTGTTTCATCGGTGTTGAGTGTCGGAAATGTATTGAGTTTGTTCTTATTCATGTATGTGTGAATATCATTTGATTACAGATAAGAGTGTGAAGAAGGTTGAGAAAAGTGTGAAATAGTTCGTGAAGGAGTTTTCTGTGCCTAATTGGAACTATAATCAGGCTTGTGGAGAATCTATTCTTTCAGTTCATACCCTCTAGATTTTAATCCTATTTTGTACTATTGGGCAGTGGGACCCTTTTGTATTTTAGCAATGAGCTCTAGGCAGTGTGCCTGAATGCATGTGCATTCCCCTTATTATTTCTCACTATACTTTTAACAGGGCATAATCTTGTGGACTAACATCTACCATGGTTTTTCCCCTAATAGGATTTCCACGTAAAAAAATCTTGGTTTTCTTTGTCTCTCTGATGTGTTAATTGCTTATGGTTAATTGATTATTCATCAGATTTGAGATTAAGTTAAGATAAGTTTAAAAAGTTTATTATTCTGAGACAACTGATTCACCCCCCCTCTCAGTTATCTGTCCTTATTTTTCCAACATATTCTACACTTGTCATTGGAAATCAAAACATTTGCAAAAGACAAAGAAATAAATATCCAAAAAAATCAAAACATTCGAAAAAGACAAAAAAATTCACAAAACAACAAAAAGACAAAAAAATCATAAAACTTCAAAAATCAAAAAAATAAAAACATGTCAAAACCCAAAAATTTTTAGATAACTTTGAAAAAATCCCTAAAACAGAGTCAAATTCAATCATGTAAGTCTTTGTCATTGTCGAACTACGTTTCCTTTGCGACTGGACGTTGGAAAGGCCATCTGTTGATGTGCCCCCAAGGCATTAGGTTAGTCCTTTAGGTGTTTTCAAATAAATCATGATTTGGTCCTTTGTCATTGAAACAAAGTCAAGGGTCATGTTGAACTACGAGGTCTTTGTGCATTTCTATGTAGGCAAGGCCATCTGTTGATGAGCCCTCGAGGCCCCCTAGGCTAGTCTTTTAGTGTTTGTTGGGTTAGTCAAAATAAATCAGACATTGCCAACTCATACGTGAAATAATCATCTGAACTTCAAACAAAAATCCTGAATGAACAAGAAAAGCAAGCCACAAATCTCCAAGTCAAATTAGTCATTTTTCAAATCAATCAAACCAATCAAATCGATCAAAACCAATGGTCTTATACAAGATGTGTCCTTGAAACTAGGCCTTGTCACTATCACACTCTATCATTTTCCTTATACATGTAGTTGCGTGATCAAAACTAGACTTGACGTCTTATACGACATGTTTCTTTTACTGAAACCAAGTCTTGTCAAAACAATCAACCCATCACTCAGTTTGTCCCTTGGCACACTAGCAAACACTTATTGGAACATAATATGAATGACTGTTGATCTTGTTGGTCTATTTTATCTTATCTTTTGGATTTACTTTGGTCATGTTACTAGGGACCTGGAGGATTTCCCATGAGGTACTTAAAGGAGCGATGATGTCTCGTGACTTGTCTTTTATTTGATTGTTATTTATGGTTTGTCTTGAAAAAATGACTGCCTAGGCAACTTTTGCCTTAGTATGAGTTAGGAAATTCCTTGCCTATGACTGTCTATTTTATAGATGGATGACCTTGCACACATTGGTCTATGTCATACCATGGTGTTTTTTGTCCATTTTTCATATTTTACCACCCAATGATGATTAAATGCAAAGCCTTGCATAGAAAAATATATATCTACAAATTATCTCAACTAGGACTATCTCAACATCCATGTCATCTATGCTAACATCCATATTTTCCATGCTAACGTACATATTCTTCATTCTAACATTTCTTCTATCCTTTCTTCCTCTTGTCCATTTTGAGAGCACACTCATGTCCTTTGAACCCACTTTTCCTCTCGAGGAGGCATACTATTACCTCCTCGTCATCCTTCCTCATCCTGTTTACACTAGGGAATATTTTGAATTGAATTTCTTAACCTAATAAACTACATTGTATCAAAGAGGGGAAAAATGTAGATACTAAAAATTATCACTAGGCCTATGAATTTATTAAATACCCTTTTTCATCCTTGATAATTAAATAATCTTTGTTGTCGTCCTTGGGTAGAGAGTTGTTTGAGGTGCAATTCGGATTCCAGAAACTGGCTTGTCTAGTCTCATCCTAGTATTTGGATTAGTAGAGTGAGAAAAGTACTTGAGAGAGCTTTTCATTATCTATCCTTGAACCAAACACCTGATTAGCTTGAGGTAAGATAGGGAAGCCCTCTACTCTTGACTCTCTATGACCTGGAGCCTTGGTGTCATTGGTCCCCCTACCTAACATTTTGGTGAACCTGATGTGAACAACATCTATCAATTTGTTTGTGTTGAGATTTTTTCCCTCACACCTAGTGAATATTGTAAACTTGGGTGTTGTGAAGGTTTATGAGCATCACAACCTAGTCCATGAATTCTAGGTACATTTTTAGAAGAAGTGTGTGAGACCTACCAATGGAAAAGGTGAAGGTCACTTCTAGTTTTACTAGAAGTTTCTCCACTGCTCTGGCTACTGACTTTACTAAAAGTTTTCCTACAACTTTTACTGACGAGATGGGTTTTATAGATGAGGCCACTTGTGATCCTTCCCCTCCAACATCCCCTATGGATTTTTCCATGGACAAGGATGATGTTGTGCATATCCTTGCAGAAAACCTTTTGACATTGGATAAAAAATTTTTAGACCTTGTGAATCATTTGGAGAAAGCATCGAACATAGCAAGAGCTGCTAGACTTGCTAGTGAAGTGAGATGTTTATTAGGAAAGGATCGAACATGCATAGAGTTATTATGTGGCCTTACTAATCTAATTGAAGCCTATATCCCCTTGTATAAGACTAGATTGGGTACTACCTGAGGATATGTGCTCGATGCCTATGAGAGACAAATAGGTATCTTGATTCCTACCATGTCTATATGCATGGCTGAAACATGCCCTTCGATTAGTGTTTCCTTTGCTTCTCAAAATACTAACACTATCAAGGTGAGTAGAATACCCCTTGGTTTCAAATTTACCCCTCCTACTACCCTTGGCGGTGAGGGCTTTGGTGGAATGAGTAGTGGCAGACTTGGTAGCGGAGGTGGCACTAGTGGAGGTGGCTCTGGTGGAGGCCATGGTGGTGGTTTCAGTAGTGGAGGTGGCTATGATGGAGGTCCTACTTGTGGTGGTGGCTCTAGCGGTGGTCATGGCGGTGGTTTCAGAGGTGGCTCTAGAGGTGGTTCTGGTGGTGGTGGTTCCGGAGGTTCCACTAGGCCTTTTTCATCCTCTAACCTATTCTGAATTCTCTTCTTTAGAGCATGGGTTAGATGCAAAACTAGTTAGCAAGCCTTTCTCAAGTCTTCACCCAACCTACTTTCCAACATTTTTTCCAACATAGTCCATTGTCGGTGGTGATCTTCAGTACTCCCTTCCCGCTAGGAATGTAGATTCCTAAGTTTCAAAAGTATGGTGGTAAAGGAGACCCGCAGACGTATGTGTCATATTTCAATTCCATGTGTACAAATTTCTTTCATCACGTGCTTTAATGGAAAAAATATTTCCTCGATCTCTCAAGGACATAACACTCGAGTGGTACTATTCCTTGCCCGATAATTTTATATTCTCATTTGATCAGCTCATCAATTAGTTTCTCTAATAATTCTAGACTAACATCAGTCTGAAGATGACCTTCTCGGATCTCATCCGATGTAAGTAGGGAGACAACAAGAAGATAACTAACTTCATAGCAGGATACCATGCACCCATTTCAAAAATCTCATACCCCTGTATGATTCAGATGTGCAAAAGGTGTTCATAGGCAACCTACAACAAGCATGGCAGGAGAAGTTTTCCATAATGAAATACTCTTCCTTTACATATCAATGTGTCACACTATGAGAGTATCAACAAATGGTAGTTCAATTCGGGGAATCTTCCTCGTGCTCCCATTCAAAAGAAAAGTCTATTGTGTCCATCTTAGGAAAAGGAAAATCTATTGTGAATGTAGTCACTGCGACTAATGATCATGGTATCAAATGCAATAGGAATTTTACGAAGTTAGCAGATTCTTATTCTTCCATTTTACAAAAGTTGTTGAAGGATAAGATCATAACTTTGGAAAACCATCAACCTCTAAAGGAACCTTATCCTGATTGGTATGATGTGAATACTTTTTTTAGTACCATCATGCTAATTGGCATGATACCAAGTGTTGCATGCACCTATGTCATGAGATACATGATTGCATCAACGACGGTACCATCTGTCTCAATGGGAAGAAATGAAACATGAATAAGTCAGTAGTGAAGGCCAATAGCGAGTTGCAGATTTACATGAACCCATTTTTGTCCCATTTCATGAATTTTACCCCTCTGATGCTTCTCCCCAAACCTCGGCGTATGTTAACATGGTTTCAATTACTTCTCCCCCAAAGCCTATGACTGGTTTGCCAGATGTGACTTTCACCTCACAGGACTTTCCCTTGAATAATAAGTCCTCTCCCCTATACATTCCTACTTGCCTCAATGGAAATATTGTGAAAAGAATTCTAGTTGAACCTATCAGTGTTCCAAATCAACAAATCAAATGAGTCCTATAGACTAGCTACTTTCTAATGCTTAGACTCACAAGTGGATTTGGCCAACTAACAAGATTCAGTCAAAGACTGAAATATCCTACACTTCTAGCTCTGTGGGACCAAGGTGGTACAACCTCTACAATTCCTAAAGACTCAATTTAATTATGCACAAACATTACTTTTATAGCAGATAACTACCAGTTCAATTATACCAAATAAAGTACTGACAACTTTGAACTTGGCTAAATTATTGGTATCTCAACACTTACTCAACAATTGGGAAGCAAAATTCAACAGTAAATCTCAACCAAAAAACAAGGATTTAAAATGATTTTGAATTTAAAATGTTTCTGAGAATGCATTAAGCTGAATGATAAATAAGTCTCTAATTCTAGGCCATGAAGTCAAATGCATAATCCTAAAGAGAATTCATTAGCAAATAAACTTCAACTAGTGGATTCAAACTGTTAATGCATTACATTACATCAACAAATCCACTCCTATTTTCAATCAAAATTTTCTTATCAAATCCACTTTGCACACTTAAAATCACAATTATCTGCTCAAAGTAATTTAACCATTTCATTGAAATAGAACAATGAACAAATAAAACAATCTCAAGGAAATTGAGATGACAAATTCAAACATACTTTGTATTATTGAACTCATATGATTTCAAATGTACAAAGTTGGAGACAATTTGATGAAATTTTGATTTTCTTGCACAAACTGGCTGTTATTTACTCATGAAATCAACAATTACAACTTACAGACTCAAATTATGACTCAAACTCAACATTTCTCTATCTACCCAACCCATACAAAAATTCAGAACCCTTTACAATGAGAAGAGAATCAAAATATATAGAAGAAATGAAAGCTCCAGAAGTTAATCCGTTCAAGACACCTGGAAGCTTCATCCATCATTAATCAACAAAATGAAAATCCTCTCTCTTCTCTCTTAATTTTGCAACAAACAAACTTTTCCTCTATAGTTGAGAAAAAATCAGCTCCCATGGAACTCCATTCATTCTTCATTTTACCCTGTAGGTGAAAAATAACTCTATTCTCCTGTGAAAATCCTTTATTCTGCTCTTTGTGTTTGTTGCACATTGCACTTTCACATTTTCCATGTATGTGCCCAACACATAGTCTTCACTTTATAAAATTTCACCATGCCTTTGAAAACATTGTTTAAAATATTTGTCAATATAAAATTTCCTCGACAAAAGTTTACTTCACCCATGCTTCTTTTACTTCACTGCCCACTTTAAAATCCATTTTCACACTAAAGGCTTTTAAAACTACAATAGGGAAAAAATTATTCCTGTGTCCTCCACTTTCACCTTCAGCTCACATTCAAAATATTTGCCTTTAAAATAAAGCCATTTAAATGTTGCACTGGACAATACTTAATTCACCTTGTAATGAAGACTTAAAATTTTGATTTGGGCCCCTTTTTTACCTCTTTTCCCAACATTCACCTTTTTGCATTTTCAATTAAACCTTTCATTTTGAAAAAATAAAAATTTAATCATCCCTTTTAAATGTTTACTTGAGCCATTTTCTTGAGAAAATAGATCAGGCCCATGCCTTCATTGATTCTTTAATTGTCAAGCACATTTGATTTTAAATGTTTTGCCATTAAAAAACCTTTTTGTCGGGCGTAATTTAATATTCACATTGAACTATGTGTTTAATTTTTCCACGGGCCCACTTTAATCTTCTCTCATCACAGACCTCACACCACATTTGCAGTCGTCACCAACAGGCTAGCATGGTCCATGATGAACGACCAATATCTGGATGCATTTTCATCATTTTCTATGTCATTGATCTTTTATTTCTTACATGTTCGCCCTAACTTGACCTCTTTGTTCAAAAATATTCAACCCACAACCCTTACTTGGCTATGTCGGAAATGGATTTCAACTCCTAATCCTGCTCTAGTGGCAATCAATAAATGTTTACAGTAGTTACCATACCACTCTACCTTCCTCCCCTCATAGCCGTGAATGAGGGCTTACCACAGTTGGTGGTCACCTGAACAAGAGGAGCACATTTATATTCCTCCAATGCCTCACAAAACCTCATCAATGATGGATTCATGCCTCTAGAAGCATTTAATTGGAAACACAACCAAGAATCAAAGCATAACACGTAATTATGAGGACGGTAAAGATACTGCCCCTTAAACATTCAATGCATGTATATGCCAACATGTTGCAATGGTCACCATGCCACTGTTATGTGAATTCCCCCATTTTTTGCTCAATTAAGTTCAATCCTCTGTGTTTTGATGGATGTCCATACCTTGTTTCAAAGCTACTAGTGGATTTTCAACACATTTCGCTCATGTGGCCAAACAATTCGAAGTCTTTGTGCCACACAACTTCAAAACCTTCTCAAATTTCATTTCCTTCTATACATTTTCAAGCCTCCCTTTGCTTGGTGTTGTGGCTGCTTCATGCATGGAAACAGTGCCCCTTAGTTATTTTTCAAAATGTCTCCCAGGATCATGCATGGGAAAGGCAGGGAGAATACTGTCAGAGGGGCGACGTCATTGCTCAACCTCTATCAATTCCATTTGCTTGAAATTTCTGAAGTCTTTTCAACCATCCATCTTGTGCATATGCAACAATTATTTAACACAAATAAGTGTGCCCATCTTCTCACACAGTCTTTGAGCCTTTGGTGGATCATTACTCACTAATCATTGTATTGCAAGAAACCAAACTCCTATTGGTTGTGTTGGCATCTCCTCCCTGAACAATGGCGCTTACTCTTTGTGGGTTTCAGATTGATTACATCAAAATTTTCAATTCATCTGACTTGTTTCTTTAATCCACACGCCATTTTGGATTCACCTCTACATTTGTTCTTGTTGAATGTGTTGCAACTATAATAAAATTTTGGTGTTGATGCCAAGTGGAGTTTCCTCCCAACTACTTTGATACACTTTCACCATTGGTGTATTCCTACCTTTTGAGTTTCTTTTTAAGAGTCTCGTATACAATGGCCTAAAAAACATCCTTCCAACTTGTTAGAGACACTTCTCAATTTCCACAAAGAGAGCTTCATAACTAAAGTATGCAACCATTGTCAAGAAATCAACTTTGACTTTCCAATTGTTACTTTCACTAAATCGAAATCATTGATCTAGAGCCAAGATCTATGATGGCTCAAATTTCTTGGGAAAATTCTACAAGTAAATTTTCCACTCTTGCTTGTGCCATTTGTTGAGGTCCTCATCAGAAGGCATTTTCCAGTCATGAAACATTCATGGAATTTAATGAATTTATTTTTATCCACTGTGAAGGGTGTCCCCCACCAGCACAAATGCTTCCATTTTGACAACACTTCTCTGCACACTTCATTTTGTATATAAAAGGCATTTGCTTAAAATCCTATAATCATTCATAAATGCATTTTCCCTAACATTTTTTTGGATTCTTTCTCTCACAGTGAAAAGCTACAAAATGATTCCAAATTCCAAGTAGAATTTCCACATATGAAATCTTCGAAATTGAGTCACAGTGTACACCTTTTAATTGTTCTTACTACCTCAAGAAATTCATCCATATTCGCATGAAGTCTTTACAAACGATTTTCTTTTCAATACCAAACATATGTTCAAACAACTTATCAAAATCAAATAGTGTTGTGACTTTGTTCCACAGTGGCTTCAAGTGAAACACCACCTCGATTTGTAAATGAACTCATTGCCAATGTAACCCTTTGTTACTATATCTTCACATCAAATGCACCCTTAACTTCATTTACATTCAAAACCTCATTTAAAATATTATTCTCAATGTTAGTTCACTAATACATTTGACTGCAAAATATGACGAAACTGTCTGACGAAATATGTAAAATTTGATGTTCGTCGGGTGCTTGTAAAATTTGTTGTGTAATTTCCAATTTTTTGAAAGTTTATCCCCGACATTCGTCAAAATTTTGATGAACCTGGGGTTCGTTGAAATGTCGGCTATCAGTTTCGTCTAATTTTTGACAAACATGAAAAATTAAAAAAAAAAAATTGTGGCCAACATAAAGAAAAGTGAGTTCGTGCTTGATTTATTGAAACATTGTTTTTCTCTACTTGAGACAATTTGTGGAGAACTAAGGACGATTTTCTTGGGAAAAATCAGAAAAAATTCAAGAAGATATCACCGGGTTGAGGGTAGTCATTGTCTTTTTGCAGAATTCAGTTGTGAAGTCAGATTTGTAGTTCCAGGTTTGAAAATCATATTTTAAAGCAACATCTCATCAGATTTCATTTTTAGAGGTTAAGGGTTTTGAGAATTTCATGGCCAGATTTTGTTGTGTGGAATCACCATAAGATCACAACAGAGGAATAGATTCTTGTGACT
>VDFB02047735.1:0-14691 GCA_007258455.2 Sequoia sempervirens | reverse complement strand
CATGAATATTATTGATTTGTGATGTTTTATGTTTTGTGAATATTATAAATTATTATTAAAAAATAGTTCATCTTATGTGCCTTTAGTTATGTTAAAAATTTAAATTCCATTCTATTTAAATTGATATTGACCTTGGTCAACATGTACATGTGATAAATATACTTTTGGTTTTTAAATTATGTTTTGAAGGAAATATCTTAATGGTAGTTCATAATTTCTAATGGTCTATAGATGTTATTTAGAAATATATTACATTCATGTAAAAACATCTAAGTCTATTTCATTCGTAAAAAGATTTAGAAATACACGTCATTCATAAAACTTTAGGACTTTCAATATATATAGTCCATATTATTTAGAAATTCCATCAAAGAATCTAAATTTCTTGAGACTTTTGAATGTAAAGAATTTTAAATTCAATTCTGGAAGATATATAAGTACATATTAAAGAGCTCTATGTTGAAGGAGAAAAAAAGTGCACACAAAGATTTATCTTTTAAAACAAGGCACGACCACTACATGAATATGATTCTATAAATTCAAGAACTTGTTAAGCTATGTGGATTACATGAATGATAAAGAATAAATAATTGCAAATTTTAAAATTTAAATTTAAAAGAAATGATAATGCTTAAGATGCATAAACATAAAAAATCAAACCTTATTGGCTAAAGAAATTGAACTAACTTATAAGAACGAGGAGAATGATTTAATGCAATGCCAAGAACAACTCATGAATTATAGAAGATAATAAATTAGGGAATAAGAATATGTTCATCATAACTAAATTCATAATAGAACCTAGAAAATATTGCACATTTAATTTAAGATTTGTATCAAGTCAGAAAATCTAGGTAAGGTTATAGAGTTAGAGGAATAAGAAGGAAGTTGTATCAAAGATATAATAATCACTATTACAAGATTAAGTTTACAATATTGACTATAAAATGATTCTACTATATTATTTAATAAATAATCAATAATAGTGTCAAGTTCATATTATTTATAATAAATATCCTAATGTTTAAAATAAAAGTGTGTAAGGTAGGGGGAGGAAGGAGGGGTGGAAATAAGAGAAAAAAGAAGAAATGGAAATATCATCACTATAATATATAAGTTGTAACAATTCTAGATGAGGGAGAATATCGAGTAGAAAGAATACCACACATATATTGATATTCAAATAACAATTGCTTTTCTTAAACAAGCATAATAGTGTGACATATTTGTGAATGTTGGAAACTTGTTATTCCAAATTACCAATTACAACAATGGTCATTGTCAATGGTTCAAAATTAGTCATTGCATTTCATTTATGTCACACATGTAAACACAAACTTCAATCATATAGTTATTTGTAGAAGTTATAATGTCTCAACCAAAGAATTGCTTATTAATATATTACATACATAATATAATTTGTAAAACAATGTCATATATTACTTAAAGTTGATACACACTTATACTCAAGTTTAATCATTACAAAATATCATAGACAAAACTTTACTTACAGTTTTACACTTTCTTTCATTGACTGACCTCTACAACATAATTCTAACTTTTGATACATGCAAATCTCATTATTATAACAATATTACTTCAAATCAAATAACATATTACACATTCCATTGACAAAAATCAAATGTCCCTTTGTAAAAAGGAATTGGATTTACATTTACCTAACTTACCTACATTTATTTGGTCGACTATAATGACTGTTTCTTATTTCACGTGCACTGAAAGCCACCAGTGTCTCGGGTAGTTGGTCTCTTCACGTAGCGGTCCTCGCAATGCACAGGCTGCACCTTCTAATGAATTCAATGAACATCCACACGAAAAAATAAAAGAAGATGAAGATAATAAGAGGCCGAACCGTGTGGTTTGTAAGCTTCATTTATACATAATTTTTTTTTTTTTATAAGAACATTACTAAAGATAACACGTTACACATCTCATTGAGATGAAATGGATGTCTCTCGGTGGAAATGATAAACAGTTTTGTTGAGGAAATTGAGGTGAACAAAATCAATCCGAAAAAATGAGGTGAATTATATTGGACATGAAAATCTTGTAAAAGAAGAAAACATTAGAAACAAACCAAAAATCAATTAGACTTGAGATTTTAGAGATCCCAACAATATTTAATACATGAATAGATATATGAAGTGTGAAGGAAGAAATACCTTAGATAAAATAAATCATAGACCAACAAGATATATCTTAGATCAATTATATGCCACCGAGGAAAAAGGACATGAGAAAAAATGGGCAAATAAAGACCCAGTCTCCTTTAAGACAAACCATTGACCTAAAGTCAAGATTTCATGAAGCAAAATTATCGAATTAAAGACGAATCATTGACTAAAAGTATGAAGCATATTTCAGAGAGAAATGATAGCTGAAGACAAATCATCAACCTAAAGTCAAGATTGTATTTCTAAATTGTATACATAAAAACTACTATGAACTATACATAAGAAGTAAATTAAATTAATATATCTTCTAAACGCATATAAAATTGTACTCTCTAACATATTAACTTGTATACAATTTTATATCGATGTAACTCTTGCACCTCCTTTTGATGTCCATGCCATACTCTCGGGACTCATGATCGATATAATGCCTAATCAATGGGAAACACGTTTTTTCCTCCTACACACTTTAAGAGTTATGTTTGGGAATTAGTCCATATATTTCCACACATATTTAACATTTGACAAGTCAAAAGCTGTGATATTGCTATCAGGATTCAATCATGTAGTTTTATGAGTCAAACTCATTGACCCATGTTTCATGAGTAGTGGTTCACAAGAACCCATCTTTCATGATAATGAATAGCCCACATAGCACTCATTGCAATAAGGTGATGCTCATAGAGGTGAAGCCCTAGGCCTTCTTGGGAGGTCACCCATCCCAATACTACTCCAACTCAACTATGCTTAACCATAGAGTTTTCCCCAAGGTTAAGCCCACTTAGCTTGCAATCCATTTGCAAAACCTTCAACAAGTGTTGTGTCTTATGAGCCATTCACTGTAGATCCCCTTTTTCTCATCAATTGATAAGTAGGAGGTATTCTCTGCAACTTGTCAAATTGTGATATTGCTATTAGGATTCAATCATGTAGTTTTACGAGTCAAATTCATCGACCCATGTTTCATGAGTGGTGGTTCACAAGAACCCATCTCTCATGATAATGAATAGTCCACTACTTATGAAAGATGGGTTAATGAGTTTGACTTGTGAAACTACATAGTTGAATCCTAATATAGCAATAGCACAATTTGACACATTGTGGAAAATAAATCCTACTTATCAATTGATGAGCTAAAGGAGCTCTAAAATGAATGTTTCATAAGGCACAACACTTGCTAAAGGTTTTTCTAATGGGGTTGCAAGCTAAGTGGACTTAACCTTGGAGAAAACTTCGTGGTTAAGCACACTTGAGTTAGAGTAGTATTGGGATGGGTGACCTCCTAGGAAGGCCCAGTGCTTCAACTTTGTGAGCATCACCTAGATGCAATGAGTATTATGTGGACCATTCATTATCATGAGAGATGGATTCTTGTAAACCACCTCTCATGAAACATAAGTCAATGAATTCGACTCATAAAACTACACCATTAAATTCTGATAGCAATATCACAATTTGACACGCTGTGAAAAATACCTCCTACTTATCGGGTGGGAAGCTGTTTTGCCGTGGCATCTGCTCTGAGCCTGACTACTTTTCTGATGATGTAGTTTATATATTTGGTCGACTAAAACAATTGTTTCTTATTTCACGTGCATTGAAAACAATCGGTGACTTGGGGAGTTTCTCTCTTCACATAGCGGTCTCCACAATGGACAGGCTGCAGATTTGTCTCTACTGTGTGGTTTGTAAGCTTCATTTGTATAATTAGAGTTTAGAAGTTCTGCCCCAAATGAGAAATAATTGATTGTCTATGCAATACCAACTGCCGTGGAGCTTTTAGTATCTGCCTTCCTTATCTGCTTCTGTGCTGGGTCCAATGCCCAGCTCCCGAATTCAACGAAAGCGGTTTAATTTTGCTGCAGGGCGCTTCAATCAAGTCGAATGTGATCAGGCTAACCGATCAGTCGACGAATGCAGTGGAGCGAGCTCTGTTTGAGGATGCTCTGCATTTGAAGACTAATAATTCTGTTTTATCGTTTAGTACCACATTCGTTTTCTCCATAGTGCCCAAAATCAGTAAGCCTGGTCATTAACTTTCCTGATATCCCCTCACAGGTCCGCTGTTGGCGGATCTGAAATCGGTTATCTGGGTCTGTTAAATGCATCCAGTGATGGAAGACAATATAACCATTTATTTGCAGTCGAATTTGATACACATCTCAACCACTGGAATAATGATATCGATGGCAACCACATCGGAGTCGATCTCAACACCATCAATTCTTCAATGTCGAAGACTGCAGGTTATCAGAGTGGCGAACAATTTGAGGAATTGAAAATGGCAACTGGGCAGAACATTCAAGCATGGATTGATTACGATGCCCATCAACACAATCTCAATGTTACCATTGCCTTGGCACGGATGGCGAGGCCCCTGAAGCCGCTGATTTCTATGCCAAATATTGACCTTGCAGAGATCTTCAAGGAGGAAATGTATGGGATTTTCTGCAGCTACTGGAAGTAATGATGTTGAAGATCATTACATTCTGGCTTGGAGTTTCAGCCCGGGCGGCATGGCACCAACTCTAGATCTACTCCATCTTCCTTCCTTCATAGGCAAGAATTCTAGGAAGGTATCCGTAGGAATTATAGGTGATATAGTTGGTGTTTCCTTAGGTTCACTTTTTTTAGTCGTTTTGGCTAGTCGGGTTAAAAACTACTATTGGTCGATAAAGAGGAAGCAGAGAGATGTTGTGGAAGAATGGGAGGTGGAGCTCTGGCCCAACAGAATTCCCTATCAGGAATTGAGAATCGCCACACATGGCTTCAGTGACGAGAGATTGTTGGGTAGCGGAGGATTTGGGAATGTATACAGGGGAGTTCTGCCCAGCACAGGACTTGAAGTTGCCATAAAATGTTTGACCAGAGATCTCCACCAAAGAATGAAGGATTTTGTTGCCGAAATCTCGAGCTTGGGGCGTCTGCAACACAGAAATCTTGTTCGGCTTCAAGGATGGTGTCGGGACAAGAGTCAGCTCTTTCTTGTTTATGATTACATGCCAAACAGGAGCCTGGATCGATTCATATTCGGCAACCCAGAGACAGTTCTTGGATGGTCGACGAGATATAACATTCTCAAGGGAGTGGCTGCTGGCTTGTTGTATCTCCACCAAGAATGGGAATGGGTACTTGTGCATAGAGACTTGAAGTCTCAAAACATTTTGCTTGATTCACAATTTAATGCAAAGTTGGGAGATTTTGGGCTCCCCCGTTTGCATGACCATGCTCAGAAACCCCAAACGAGCGGCATTGTGGGGACTATGGGCTACATGGCACCGGAAATCATGCGCACAGGAAAAGCCACCGTAAGCACAGACGTATTCAGCTTCGGTATAGTGTTGGTGGAGGTTGCTTGTGGAAGACGGCCTGTCGACGAATCTGCCGAAACCGAGAAACAAATCTTGGTGGAGTGGTTGAGGCAGCTATACGTGGAGGGGAGGTTATTGGAGGCGGTGGATACAAAGCTTGGGGGAGATTATAATGGGGAAGAGATGGAGAGGGTGCTTAAATTAGGAGTTGTATGTTCCCATCCTCAACCAGAGTGCAGGCCTGACATGAAACAGGTGTTGCAGATATTAGAGGACACGCTCCAATTCCGCTTGTTCATATTGAAGCTGTAGGTAATACAGCTGACAATGAACTCTTGAGTTCCAAGTATTCATTGAATACTACAGGCACTGGTCCTCCCTGTGCTCGATAACAAATTGTAGATTGGTGTACCGTCCGTTTAGATATCAGAATGCATCGACTGTATTTATTAATTCATAAAAAATTGTGTTTTTTTTAATTTTCAATTGATTAATAAATACGGTTACATGTACATTCTGATGTCTAGATAGATGTTGTAGGTTTGAGTGTACAACAATCTTTTTACACAATTTGAAAGATATATGCTGGTTTCAATATAAACAGCTGTTATGTGCAAATTAAGTTGGCTCTTGACATAACATCTATCTAGACATACTAATTGCACATTTCTTTTGAAACCAGTATATATCTTTGCATATTTTCACACATTTTAAAACATCACAACATTTAGTGGTTCTTTCCACTTCCTCAAGGATCAGTCCATTCATTTGATAATCTCACTAAAGCATTCTTAAAGAATCTCAATGTTAATATGGACCTCGGAGTAACAATTAACAATTTATTGGTTTGACCAAAGACCAAATAAACACTTTAACCACTATATAGGGAAATATCAATCTCTATTCTCTAAGTTTATCTTTTCCTTACATGATATGGAACTATAAGACATCTTCCATAAGTTGTTCCATGGATATTTTTCCATGCTTTGAGCATCTTGGGAAAAGTATGCAATAAATTTGAAAGCCTCCCGGAATTAAATTAATACATTTATGTTTTCTATTGGCATGACCTACTTTGTATTTGACATACCCTAGAGGAAGGTTCATAATTACTCACTTTATTCAGCTAAAATGTGTGATTGTTTCTACAAATGAGAATAAATTAGAGTAGATCATGTATCTATATATAAAAGATAATTGTACTTATCTCATAATTTGATGCTATAATTGAATTCTTAAAATGCATAGAATCGACTAACTAAAGTCCATACAATAACATTGTTAATATGTTCATTGTATTGGAATAAAAACATAAATTTTCTATGTGCCTACCTCTAGTTTCCTAAGGTCAATCTTGGCTAGGAAAAATATGTCCTTTGAGGTGTAAATTTTATGTGGTAGATAACAAGCCTCTACATTCTAGTTCAAATTGTGATGTCTAGTATACAAAGATGTGTAATGATGCCTTTCTTTAAAATACCTTTAAGGAAACTATGTGACTACCATAGGTAGGTTATTCTGTGTGAACTTCCTTATAGGAGTAGCTTTGCAACCTTAGGTGAATGTTGGAGTAGCATTTCAAATTCCATCCAATTTAAGAAGTTTTTTGCAAGGAGAATTTGAGACTATGTTGAAGTAGTGAAGATATCTTGTAAAATCAAACAACGCTTTTATAAAAAAAGAATATTCAAGATGAAAACTACCACATGCAACATGTAACTTGTAAAATATAAAACAATAGGCTTATATATAAAGACAAGGATAAGGAAGTGAGAATGTAGGAGTGAAACACATGCAAGACTCTATGAACAAGTGTTGGGACTCTTGGTAAGTCCACATGAGGTGAGACAAAAAGTCAAATGTATCTCTAAGTGAGCTTAAGACTAGTGTGAATAGGACCCTCCTAGATATAGGCTTAAATCTAACTAGTTTGGTAATAACTATTTTTACACTAAAATATACCTCTATTATAACCATATCTAGCATCATTAGAGCATTAAATACATGGATCACCAATATGACCTATGAATCAAGATTTTCAACATGATCGTATCATTAAATTTCATTTGTTGAGAAGAGAGCATCATTCACAACATCATGCAATAAAGATTCATGTCAAAGATTATCATTAAACAAATAAACATCATGGCGATCCTCATTACATAATGAAAAAAGACAATGAGACAATATCATTATTAGTTGGAGTAGAATTATGTTGCATGAATTAGAAACCATAGATGTGTCAATATAATTTAGGGCTAAAGAATTATATAAAGTGTGGAATAACAAATAGTATGAGATAGAAGTTATAAATTTATTATCATCACATATTAAAATATCATTAACATCAATAGGTGCATCAAGAATACATAAGTCATTAATTAAATCACAAGAATAAATAAAAATGATAATCTAGATACATTGCTAGTAGTAGGAGTAGAAACACCATGAAGCATTGATCAATTGAGTAGCCAAATCATAGATATGTGTTCCTAAATCAACAAGAAAAACACTAGGATCTTGAAAGAAACATGCAACATTAGAGATAAATAGAAGAAAATCCATAGATATAAGATAATAAAAATCATGAGTGGTTATAGAAAGAATATGCTCTCTAGCTATAACAACATCACTCAAGAAGAAAAGTCACTAGACCTTTCATAAAATGTATCTTAAAAGGTAGATGAGTCTAAAGGCATAAAAATTGGCTATCATGACATGTCAGAAGAAGAGACATGATCTCATTACTATGGACTAAAGAATTGTATTGAAAGTTAGAACATCAAAATGTATGTGAGAATTATTATCACTATAAAAAAGGTATAATCAAGGTTAATAACATAGTAATGAGATAATTCTATGAAGAAGGAAAATAATATACATGATAAAATAACACTATTATAAAAATTACACACCTATTCAAAAGATAGGAAGACATGAGAACATAAAGAATGGAGGTATTGGATGCAACAAACATAAGAACACATCAAAATTAGTAATACACAAATGAATACTTTACCTAAAGGTAAGGGTCCATAAGAATTTTGAAAAATGATCTAATAATGAAGCACAATTTTACTATGGAGGGTACATATATTAAAGAGAAAGTAAACAACAGAATTCCGAACTCTAATAAAACATGTGAACAATGAAACACAACAAAGGTGGATCCAAATCACAACTATCTCTAAAATAAGAGGTATACAATGACATATTAGATTTAAAACTATAATATGCAAAGATAAATCATAAGAACAAAACCCTAGCATGTTTAAAATTGAATCTAAATATTACTAATATATAAATAATAAATATATTATCATTAAAAATCTAACATAAATATTTTAAGATATAAAATAATAAATTTAATATATTGAGAAAAACCATAATTAAAAAATAAATGAATATTGTTTAAAATATAAAATATAAAGATGTTCCTTTCATCACTTGTTCTATCAATTGATTCCAATATTAGTTTGTATATTTCTCTCCCACCATGGAGATGCATGTCTTTTATATGCTAATCCTGCCCTCCCATAACCCTTTCCATGCAGTACTCCTGCTAATGAGGAAGCTACAACCACATCCACTTATCAACTGTATCCTAGTATGTAATAAGACTTTTTACAGTGGTGTTAAAAGAGTTAAAACTTAATGGTGATACTGACATGACAAAGAAAAAAAATAGAAATAGGAAATAAGAATTTTTACCCACGAAGAAATTTAGAGCTTAGTGTGTGCATCATTTACTATGGCCTATATAGATAGATCAAAAATGAGAAGGAGCAATATTTCAAAAAATGTGTTTTTCAACAAAGTTGTGTATTCAATATTAAAATATGTAATAAGTCATTCAGTTAACTATTTAATAAATCAATTTCTCACATATAATCATTTTGTGAGACTAAATTGCAAAAAAAAGGTATTTTTAAATATTTAACTTGTAGGTTTAGAAGAAATAAACTACACCAATTGATTGAATTTGCATCATGAAGATGAAGAATATAATTACATGATAATACAAAACAATAAGAGTTGTAAATAAATTTACAAATCATACAATGCGAATAAGAATGTATTGAACTAGAAAGAAGGGATCTTTTGTGATTATTGATGAGAAAAGTATATTATTTTAATGTTTCATGTCATTTTCTATATATTTTTATGATGTAAAATTTATTGGAGATTGTTGGTGTTGTCATTGATGTCAACACCTAGTATTCGAGATTGTTGGTGTTGTCATTAGTGCTTTCATTAATGTCAACCCCTTGGAGATTATTGGAGATTGTTGGAATTGTTATTGATGTCAACCCATAGTATTGGAGTTGTTGGATATTGCTCATGCTATAGATATGTTGAGATGTTTTTGGTGTTACTGATGCAACTAGTTAAGTTGGTTTCCAAGTGATTTTGACAAAATTTGAATAAAAGAGTGTGCAAGGTGACTGAGGTGTGTTTTGTGTTGTGCTCTACATTTCTTCATAGTTGAAGATGTGCTTGTGTAGTTTGGATGTGATGAATGAGGTGTTTAGATTTGCTATATCTAGAGTTTCAGGTTTTGGATCATGTGGCAGTGCAAGAAGTGTTTGACAAAGTGTTTCCTGTGAAGAAGGTTGTTTGGGAGAAATGGAATTGCTTTGTATTTCTTCACGATGAGGTTTCTCATCTTGCGAATTTGGGAAGAAACTTATATTGTTTGTACCTACCTTCCCTTAGAGTGTTGATTGTTGAGTTGCTCCACAAGCTTGGTTCATGTGTTGGAGTTTAGTGGTAGTGCATTTGGTTGCACAAGATGATAGTATTCTTTGTTTCAGGTGGTTGTGGTAGTGTTGTAGAGTGATATGTTGATTTTGGAATATTCTAGTGTGTTTTATGGTGTTGTCACATGGTCTGCAGAATGTGTTTGGACCTAGTGAAGTGTGAAGTTAATTGTTGTTTGCGTTAATTCAAGTTTGGTCAACCTAGCATGTTAGTGCTATGTACAAAAGTGATTTGAGGACTGTGGACACAGAGTGAAGCATGTTGGTGTATATTTTGATCCTAGTTAACCCATGGTATGGTCTACCTTCACTTCTTTCCACTGCAAAAGTGTTTGGTGCTGACCTATTTTGGTGTCACAAATTTGAGGTGCACTAGGTCATGGATGATATAAATGCAAGGTGAATTGTTGAAGATGTTCTAAGGTGTGTGTGAGATGCAAATGTGATCAAGTGTGGTGATTTGAGTGCAAGATTAAATGCATATGACTTTGGATGTAGTGAGCTAAAGGTGTCTACATTTTTAGTGTGCTTGAAGTTGGTGGAGGTAGTGAGCCAAAGGTTGTAAATGGTGTAGAATTGTAGTGGTGGAACTTTCCTATTGCTCTGAGATAGTGAATCTCTATTTAATAGTTTCTTCTATTCTTATTTCTTCCAGATAGTGAGTCCTTTGGGAAATGAGCCCTTGGTAATGAACCTTTCATCTTTTTTGGGAAGTGATCCCTTCCGCCATTGAGCCTATTATATTCAGTGTTTCTATTCATATGTATGTGAGCTCATACTCACTCTTTTTTTTCCCTGATTAGGATTTTCCACATAAATCTAGTATTCTCTTATGTATGGTTGTGTTTGTGTTTCTTTTTTAGTTTAAATTCTTCCAATGTTTAATAAGAGTTTGAAAGTAGATGAAGAATTAAATGTTTTAATGTACAACAAATTTACCCACTTTCAATTGTCCTATGTGCAGATAAGAATTGGTATTGAAGAGTTGTAGTTCCTTGGAAGAAACTTAATGGCGTGAGGTAGATTTGGATGGAACATAAGAAGGGTGTCAAAGCTCCTATGTTTGATGGAATGAATTATGCTTATTGGAAAGATAGGATGGAATCCTTTCTTGTTTCTCTAGGGTTTGGTGTGAAGAAGTTAGTTGAAATTAGATATACTATGCCCACTATTGGTTTGAAAAGTGATGATGAGATCAAGGATTATGAGAATAATGGCAATGAAATAAATTCCATTATGAGTGGTATTTCTAATTTTGAACCTGGAAAAGTGACAAATTGTATAGTTTTAAAGTTTATACTATTAAGGAAGCTCAAATTTTAGATCAATATTATAGAGATCAAATTTTTGGTGCTTTAATTTATTTTGATGCCACAAGTAAAGTAACTACTTTTACAATAAACAAGGTAGAGAAGGATGATGAATTAGATCTAGATGATCTTGATGATGTGGAAGAAAACTTTGTAAGGAGATTCAAAAGGGCACTGGAAAATACAAAGGAAAGTTACCCTTTAAGTGAACATTTCAATTATGGAACGATAGGTCATTATGCTTCTAAATGTCCAATCAAAGTTGTAAATGTCAAATAAAAGGACCATAAGGTAAATCTATCAAGAAGAGTTATTATGTTGAAATATACAATGGCGTATCTGATGATGAGGAACTAGACTATCCCGATGATGAAAGTGATGAATCCTTGTTCATGGCTTTAAATGTTTTAACTAAGTCTACTATTCCTAAAAGATGTATGAAGGAAATTGCTTTGGAAATAGATGACAATATTAAAGGAACTATGGTGCCTTATTTTCATACAAGAGAGGAGAGAAACTACTAGATAATTGATAATGGATGCTCAAATCATATAATGGGTGATAAGAGTAAGTTTGTTAAAATTCAAAAGTATGACGTTGGTCTTGTTAAGTCTAGTGATGATACATCTACAAAGATCTGTGGAAAAGGTTGAAATAGTCTTGATGGAAAGCATAAAAAATATGATGTTGTTTATGTCAAGGTTCTCTGGCATAATCTTCTCAATGTAGGAAAAATATGTAATAGAGGATACAATTTGGTGTTTCAGGATGATGGCTATGAAATTAGAAAAGGAAGATCTTAAATTTTGGTTGTTGTAGGGACAAGGATAGAAGGTAATGTTTATCAGATCAAAGGTGGTGGTGTTAAGTGTTTTATGTCTCAAATCAATTAAATTTTGTTATGGCATAAAAAATGGATCACAACAATTTCGATAATGATGCAGGAGCATCCAGTGGTGTAAGGGCAATCTTGCATCACCCAAAAATAGTTAAATTTCAAGTTTCTTAGTTTTTAGATGTTTTTACATTTTTGGATACCCTTTTCATCATAATAAAATTCTCAATTTACAGTTTTTATTTTCTATTCTTGGGTTGAAAGATATTGCAGTTTTAGTTTCCCAGATTTGCACCTGAAAATCTTCCGAGTTAGATTTGAAGCACTTAGAGTTCCCAGATCGGCCCCGAAACTTTCTGAAGTCCTCATAGCAATTTCAAGTGCATTATTGACTTTGAGACCTTTCCAACGGTTCAAACGGTTCATAAATCGGAGTCCCGGATCAAAAGTTATGGCCCCGGAAAGTTGGCACACTTTCTAGAAGATACAATTGCAAATGTTCTTTTGAAATTTGAACTTCAAGTTGTAATTTTTCAGCGCTAAACCGCCTAAACTCAAATTTGAATGTTGTTTTGGCTCCAAACTAAAGAGGAGCTCTATTTATAGGCAGGTTTCTAATTTTTGGGTAACTTTTTGGGGACAAGTTCGCATATTGCGAAAGGCTGATTCTGTAGCTTTCTGTAACTTGCATGTGTTGTAGAACTTGGGGATTTGAGATCCTCTGCATGTAAGAAGCTCCATTTTCTGAATAATAAAATTATTCTCTTGTTTGTGGGTTATATTTCTATGTCTCGGGCTATGCCCTCATCAAGTGGTATCAGAGCGATTTTTCTTGAGCGTGTGGACAAATCGTCGATCGTGAGGAAATTTGCACCAGGACCGTGGTTGTGGGTCGAGGTCAAGAAAGATGCCTCCAAGAATGATGCCTGGTAGGTGTGGTGGTGCCAGAGGTGGTCGAGGCGGCAGAAATGTTGGTGGAAGAGATGCACTGGCAACCCTACAAAGATAGATTGATGCGTTACAAGAGTAGTTGAGAAGAGGGTTAAACCTGAGGGAGGAAAGTGAGGATGAAGAAGAGGAAGAAGGTTCACATGTAGAAGAGGAAGAAGAAGCAATTGATCAAGACCAAATGCAGCTAATAAGGGCCATTTCAAAGATCAAGAAAAGACCCAAAGCAGAAGTCCCCAATTATTCCGGAAGTCTAAACCTGAAAGAGTTGATCGACTGAATCAATGAGCTAGAAGAATATTTTGAGTATGAGGAAATAGAGGACCCGGATTGGGTTAAGTTTGCAAAAATGAAGCGGAAGGGCCATGCCAGTATTTGGTGGAAAGAGGTCCAGTTGGAAAGAAATTGAAGAGGAAAAGGAAATATCACCAGATGGGATCGCATGGTAGAGAAACTAAAGAAGCAGTTCATACCAATGGACTACGAGTTAGATCTGTTGAAGAAATTGCAAGGGTTGAAGCAAGGAAGCAAATCTGTGAAAGAATATACTAAATATTTTCACAAAATAATCATCAAAACGGGCCACACAGAGGCCAATAAGGAGAAGGTAGCCTGATATCTTAATGGCTTATGACCAAGCATTTAGGAGGAGTTAAGCCTAGTCAAAATGACCACCATTGAGGATGTGTATCAGTTTGCTCTGAAGGTGGAAGAGAAGATGAACAAAAGATTTGATGGCAAGCAAACAGGACGAGGAGGTCAAAGTGGAAGAGGTAGTGGAAGACCTTCATGAAGCTGAAATGATGATGAAAAGAAAAGTGAAGATGTGGGTACCAGCCGAAGCCAAAGGAATGACAACTTCTACCACCCTCGTGATCAAAATAGTGGTGATCAAAGAGGTAGAGGACGAGGGAGATATGGACAAGGATTTGGAAGAGGTGGTTTCAAAGGAACGGTTTACCAATGGTGAAGAAGGGCATCGAGCCTATGAATGTCCACAACACCAAGGAAGGGAAGACAAAAGGCCAGAAGGTCATGGAAGGGTTACGCATGAAGATGAGGAGGCCCAATCTAAACATTCAGATGATGCTGAAAGGGGAGAAGCCCTAGTGATTAGGAGAGCCCTGGTGATTGAGGAAAAGGAACTAGAACAGAGGAAGAATTTGTTTCGCATAAGGTGCAAGTGTGAAGGAAAATGTTGTGATGTCATTATTGATGGTGGGAGCACCGATAATCTGGTGTCAGAAGAGATGGTCACAAAGTTAAAGCTGAAGAGGGAAAGGCACCCACATCCATATCGGATTTCCTGGTTGTAGAAAGACCACAAAGTTT